>CAEFZX010014879.1:0-15543 GCA_903066825.1 Alfaro cultratus
TATATACGGTATAATGAATATGAACATATTCATTTAAATTGCCTGCTGGACAGTATTTAGGATTTGTTTAGCTACTTAATTGCAACTTTAAGGCTAACTGTGTGGTGATGCAAAGAATAAAAATAAGAATATTACAAACATAAAAATATGATAGTTCTGAGCCCATGTTTTTAGATTTCTCAATGTTCAGCTGAAAGATCACATTGTTTGTGCCAAATCAGCTAATAGAAATGAGCACAGATTACGTGCTGATTTTTAAGAAAGAAAATTGTTTCTTTTACTGGCTTTGTCAAATTGACACAGGCTAAAATTACGTTTTAAATTTGTCGTTAGTTTCAAAATCAGAGAAAATTGTAGCAAATATTTGCAATGCTCTGTCTAGCTGATTTAAGATATCGGATATCACAGTGATTTAAATGTTGCTGTTGAACTGGGTATTGTTCCAAAATCCTTTGCTGTGAATGGTTATGAATGATTAAGTAGTATTCTGTAGCACTGAGCTGGATACCAGGATTGAACAGCACTGCTCCTTCTCCTGTGTGTTATTTATATTCAGTATGGCATCCCAAAGCCCTGGTTCTCTATTTAATCCTTAGATTCATTGCCTTGGATAGATTTAAACTACAGTGTGAACCTGGGGATTTTCAGACATTTTTCATTAAATGTACTCTTAACCATGACAAATTAGTTCTGCTGTCATAGCTGCTAACTGGGACTCTGAGGCAGCTGTTAACATGGGGAATCATTATATGGAGATAGACTTCAAGAGTGGTCCATCAAAACCAGTCTTTTTACACCAATGTAGAAAAAATTAGGTACTTTTTCTACATTTTAAATTATTAAAAAACAGAACTTAGTGGGGGCATGGAGAAGAGGGGTTCATAGAACAAACAGAGTAGCGGCATATTTTGATAAAAATGAAAGGTTAACTTTGAATTTTATGAATTAATTGTGTTAAATTAAAATCTACGGCCTCTATTAAAGGACTTGCAGCTCATTTTTTTATGTCATTTGTTGTAGTCCTTTGACAACAAAAATTATTTAAAATTTCGGAAAACCTTCATTTGTTGGTTACCTGAGGAGAAACCATTTATTCTCACACTCACACATAAGATGCAGGTTAGAATCTCTAATTTAAAATCTGTTAACATTACTCAAGAGTCGATGTATGTCCTCTCTCCCCTGGGCATGCGAGAAAAGATAGTTGGTATTCTTTTCCTGCAGCCTTGGTTTAGGAGTCTTTGCAGGTAACTCTTAACACCTCATCCTTGCAGTTTTTTGTCTGTGGTGTCAGACTAGCATTGTTTAATTGCAGAACTTTGAAGTCAGTATACTTAGAAAAGAGAAAAACAGATTTTTTTTTTCCTTTTGCTTTTTCTGAATATTTCCCAAGAGGTCTGCACCTCAGTTTCTTGAGCTATATAAAGTATCCCATTCTTGTTACATTTCGTGAACAAATAAAACACTAAACTTGGTTCTTATACAGTATGTGCACGGATGTTTTTCTTTGAGATTTGGTAGAAAACTGGAGGCAAAACTCATGTGAGCAGGAGAAGAATGTGGAAAACTTCACACAGAAAATCTCCTGCTGGGTTTTGAAACCAGAACAGTTTTGCTGTTATGCTGTAGTGCAACACCACTCTTCCACTAGAAGAGTGGAAAAGTGATCTTGATCTTTTATTGAATGCTTATAAAAGGAAACTCTACAAAAGTATGTTTCTGTTATTATTACTTCTTAAAAGCTACAGAAGAGCACAAAACACAAAGCATTGTGTCGGTGGTGGTGTAGCGATTTAAAAGCCACAGGAAAGTACTAAACGATTTTGAATGAAGAACTGTTCAGGACTAGACTGTAAGCTTAATATGAGTGATGAGCTCCTGTTGGATGGGTTTCCATCAAGTGGGATCCCTTTGAGTCTCCTATGGCTCCCAGAGATATGCTAACCCAGCTGTTGCTGTGGGGACTACACCGGACCCCGGTGAATATCCCTTGATATCTCAGGGCAGCTTACCAGGTGGTAAAATGACCCACCTAACTTAGTACTTGGTCTTGCTGGTGACTCCATTATTACACCATATGGCATAGTAACTTTACACATGACCACCAATGATGCATATCAGTATGTACACAATTCAGAGAAATATGTAATCTTAAAGCTAAGTTGGCATGTTAACAATCCAGCATTGTTACTAAATGAAGATGGAACAAAACGAGTTGCAATGTTTACACATGGTGTATAAAAAAGATTTATAACCTTTTCTCACTGTCTGATGCTACCTTTGACTAAACCTTTCCTGTTTTGGGGTCTGTTGGGGTGATCAAAAATGTCTATTTTTAAAAGACAGAACAAAGAGAGACAGAACTGTTCTTTTAAAAGATGTCAGCCAAGATATCAGGAACAGAGCACAATTATCATCTTTGAAAACTAATTCAATGCCTGATGGAGTCATGTTCATCTAGTTGAACAATTATATTCAAGTTTGAACAGCAGGGAAATATCCCGCCACCAGAGAGTTCAGGACTGTTCCGTTGGTCCAGGAGTGAATGTGTTTTAGTGTGGAGTGTGCAACTTTATAATGATTCTGGCTGAAGCTGTTAAGAGAATTTCAAAATGCACAGTAAAACTGGTCCTGTTCAAAATGAGCTGAAAGGCTACTTTTGACTGCTTTTATCCAAAAGTAACATAAAAAGTAAATTGCCACTGCACTTAGTGACAATGACATTGATTTTGGAGACTTGTCCGGAGGCCTGATGAAAGGGAAATTTGGAGGGAAAAAAGGTGGATGCTTTCAAGCCTGAGAGCATCATCTGAACTGTGAAGCAGGGAGTGGCAGCATCATGTAGTACAGTGAGCTTTATAAATGGATAGCAACCCTAAGTAGCAGTCAGTTATGAGACAAAGTGGAGTAAGGATTACAAAGTCATGATTTTGAGGTGGCCATCACAAAACTCTGCTCTCAGTCCTCTAGAATATTGGTGGATAGATCTAAAAAACATATGTGAAAGATACACCAGCTCTGTCAGAGAGAATGGGGAAAAATCACTTCAAATCCATGTGAGAAGCTTGTGGAAGGTCGCTCAAAACATCTGACCCATGTCGTACTGAGGGAAATTCTCTTAAAAAGTATAATTTACTAGCTTTTATCACATAGAAATAATTTTACCAATTCAACATGGCGTGCAAAAATGTTGCAGGTTAATGACTATTTTCTATTATTACTTTTAAAATGAATTCAAATTAAAGATTCTAGAAAAAAGTATGAACTGTTGTGCCCAATTCATCGTGAAATCTGTGTTTTAATGTTAGAGGGATAATACTCAGCATATAAGATGACATTTTTCCCATCAGACCACCACCATCATGCCACACAATTACAGTCAAGAGACTAAGTTTGAAATTTAAGCCTTTGATCTCAGTCAGTGATTAACACAGCCAGGGTTTAGTTGTTTTAATCACTGGCAGATGTTCTGCTAAGCTCCATGCCCCAGCAGGCTGGGTGATGGGATCTTTGGCACACCACAGGGAGGACTTTGTGGGAGTTCGCACTAATCAGAGCCTAAAAGTGGACAGCCAGATCCAGATACATCCACTATTCTCTACATCTGGGCTCTGACGTGCTGTATATCGATGTTAATAAATGCTGTATCTGCTCTTTAGTATTTGTTCAGCTGCTTTATGGCTTGATGATATAAAAGTGTATAATGAAATGCTGATTTTTGTTCAATTATGTTTTGCAGCAAGCATTGGACTCCAACCTCAGCAGCTTAATCAAAAGGACCAGTGAATTAGAAAGTTTGATGGGGAAACTCATCCAAACCTGCCAGAATGTGGAGGTGAGATTTATTTATCCATGCATCTGGAAACTCTTAATCTCCTTACTCCATGATGAATTACCAGATCTAAAAGTAGTAGTTGCTCATGTCATCAAAACTCACTTATTATGTTACAATTTTTGTAATAATAATTTCTTTAATGTTTTATGTAATTTTGCTATTTTCAGGGAAATGGAGAATACATAATCAAAAACCTGAATTTAATGCTTAAAATATTAGCAAAATAATAATAATAATAATAATAATAATAATAATAATAATAATAATAATAATAATAATAATAACTTGCTCGTTTATTTTGTCATAATAATTTATTATTTTATATTTATTATTTTTCCATTCTTAGTTCATACAATTTTGTAAATGGTAATTTTTCTGTTTATTGCTGATTTACCAAACATTATTATTTCTCTGTCACCAAACAGAGAGATATAAAAGTTGAGCCAGTTATTGATGAGGTACACATGGGACAAGAAGAGAAATCCCTCACAAAATCAATTTATTATGATCTTGCCTCCGGTGAGAGGGAAGAAGTGTCATCGCATTTGATTTTCAGCGTCATTTTGCTTGTATGCTTTTGAATGCGATCCTCATATGGGTTCCTGTAAAGATTTCCGATTTTCTCATGAAGAAGCTTGCAGCACAACATTTTGTCAAAACAAATGCTAGCATTTGTTTTGCTATTTATTTATTTATTATTTTATTTTTTTTACTGTTGCTTATCTCAAACTTCTCTTCTGTCCAGGTAAATGCCTCGCGGCAAGAAAACAAGCTACAGGAGGAGTGTGACCTGCTGATTAATATCATACAGCATCGAAGACAAATAATAGCAACAAAGATAAAGGAGGGAAAGGTACTCCTGTTCTTTGTACATGTGCATCACCTTGTTTACATTGATAACCTTGCCTCCTGAGACCACGAGCATTGTGTTATTGGAAAAACTGTAGCGTTGCTACTGTAGTGAGACATGTGAGACTTTTCTGAAATGGTAAAGAAATCTAAGAAAGATGTTCCCCTCAACTTTACACAGTAAATGCATAGTTTTTGCAGAGAAGCTGGAGAAAAGGAGGATGAGATTGGGATGATGCATGGGTAGCACAAGTTTGGATTAAGAACCATATCAGTTTCATTACATGAAATATTTATACCAGTCTCAAACTTGAAAGAAGAGCCTGTCAGCATTTTTGCACTGATTTACACTTTTTCTAAAACATGCAGTCCGAGTTTTGCTGTCAACATCGGAAACGTGCTCACTGTGTGTCAGCGTTTTATTCAGAACAAAAGAGAGTTGGGTAATGATTCATGCTGATTAAGTGCAACAAGAGGCTCTTCTCACATCAACATGAGTTGATATGAGCTGAGACGGCTTTTTCCCAAATAGTTCTCGAAAGTGTCAAAAAGATTGCAGGTTCTACCCAACATTGTGGGGTTATGGCAATTCAAACAGAATTCGTATTTCTGTCAGAGTTTCTGCAATTATTTAAAATATTGTTTACATTTCTTTCCATGATAGATGGGAATCATCACCTCTCCCTTAGAGAAGTTATATCTACAGTAGTTGTGCCTTGTTCAGTGTCAGCATAAGATCAGCCCTGCTTTCAGAGAAGCTCTTCACTCGAGGACTCTTTCCTTTCTCACCTTGTGCCTCATGACAGGTTGTGAATTTGCTCTTGGCTGTTAAGCCAGTTAGGAGGATGTTGTGATTTTGACAGCGCTGTTAGGAAAGCTTTGCAAATATGTCCTCCATTGCAAGTACAGCTCAGTTTGACAAAAAAAAAAAAAAAAAAAAAAAAAATCCAAATTATTCATTAAAACAGATGTTTTCCCACCAGGATTTTGTGACTGACATAGCTAAACATCACACTGGATTTATTGGTTATTTAACAATAATCATCTATGTTCGTGTCATATTTTCTGCCTAGGCCATGAGGCTGAGGAAGCTCGCTCAACAGATAGCGGGCTGTAAGCAGTGCGTCGAGAGATCATCCTCCCTCATCACTCAGGCTGACCAAACCCTTAAGGAGAGCGACCATGCCCACTTCCTTCAGACAGCTAAAAGTGTATGTGAGAGGTAAGAGATACCAAACATCAACAATATATAATACCTTGCAAAAGAATTCATACTTTTCTCATGTTTTGTCAGATCACCACCGAAAATCCAAATGTATTTCATTGTATTTTTACAAAGCACTGTAAATATTTTAGATACAGTTAATGGATGCATTTTCACTACTTTGATGACTCTTCTTTTTTTTTTTAAATAACAGAGTCTCTATGGCAACAGCATCCTCTCAGATACTGTTACCAGAAATTAACCTGAATGATGCGTTTGATACTTTTGCTTTGGACTTCACGAGGGAAAAGAAAATGCTAGAAAGTTTGGATTACCTCACAGGTGAGTGAAGTTATACTTATGAAAGTCAATGTTTAATTGCTATGTTTGATGACTGTGTGCAAATTATTATACTAGCTATTAACGTTTTGATTTCCTGAACTGAAAATAATCCACTCTTCAGGCCTAAATCATGGATTGTGCATTGTAATGAATAAGGTGGTTTTAATTTCAACACTTTTAATGTTAAGTGGCAGAAGAATTAAAAAGCTCACTATATTTGGCAGCAGTGGCCTTATTTTGTGCAGAATGAAAGAGGTTTGATTGTTTAAGCTGAGCCCCTGTTGTGAAGCAAAAATGTAACACTGCATGGGGGTTGTGGTTGTAATAGCTGGAGGAACTCCAGTGTAGATTAATTACACTTGTCAGACTGAAAGAAAACACAAATGGATGGTGCTGGTTATCCTCCACTGCTTTCTACGATACATTTGTTTGGTTTGTCTTTTTTGATGATGTTGTGTTCGGAATGAAATCCACTCCGCATCCATTAGTCTCTTTGGGAAAAAAAAAGGCTTTTTGTTTTTTTTCTGCAGCACCAAATCCACCGTCAATTCGTGAGGAACTGTGTACAGCTTCGTACGACACCATCACGGTTCACTGGACATCAGACGATGAGTTTTCTGTTATTTCATATGAGCTTCAGTATGCCATCTTTACCAGCCAGTCTAATGTTGTCAGTAAGTGCATAATGTACAGTTGATTGGAGCTTTACTGTGTGATGGAAAGTAATTCCTTTAAGAAAACAAAAAACATTGAGCCCAGGACTTTATTATTACACCCAAATAAAATAGTGTTTTAAGCTAAGAGGTGCTCTTCTGAAGATTAAATATAATTAATCTCATATTAATCATATTTAATATGAGATTAATATGGTCTTCTTTTAATGATGTATTGAAATGATTCTTTCTCTAGAGAGAAATAATCAAACAACATACATCATCAATAACCCACAGGACCACAAGCATTTGATAGTGTCCTTTAGGAAGTTCCTCCTTGATTATATGCTATTTGTAAGTAAGTAAATACATAAAAACTTGAGTGGTCTGGAGGGTTGGTACAACAATAATAGCATACAATTCACTCTGCATGAGCAAATCTGACCCTTTGTGGGTTAAAATCTGCTATAAATTAATACTTTGTGCCTTATTATTGTGTTGACAGTTAAAGTTGTGTGTTGATCCCTCAACTAGAAGAAACCCAGCATAACTGAACTGATAAAAGTCCACAATTTATTTTGATGAGTGAATGTAAACTTTTGTCTTCAACTCTATCTCCTGGGATTTCTTTTCTTAGACTTGTTTAATTTCATTTCAGTAATTAAAAAAAAAGAAAAAGAAAAAAAGCTAAAAAGAAACATTTAATGTGACATTTATGGCGACAGGCAGGACCGATGCTACAATAGTCTTGATATTGTGCCAGGGTGGAAATGAGCAGCAGACTTCTGGAATTGATCACCCTAATGTGGTTGCAACATGCTCAATCGAACAATGTTTTCTTGTCTGCCTCAGTGCTCCAGCACACTCACATGAGTGCTAATGAGATTATGCTTGACGAGTCAAAAAAAAAAAAAAAAAGAAACAGCCACAGACTAAATTGCCGCTGTGATTTCTGCTAACTAAGCCTGTGATTAACTGCTTGTTCCTCATCAGTGACTTTCTGTATGTCTGGACTGCAGGTCTGTGTAACTCTGTTGATAGTTGGATGATTGTCCCAAACATCAAGCAAAATCAATACACCGTGCATGGACTCCAATGTGGCACCAACTACATTTTCATAGTGAAGGCCATAAACCAGGCTGGAAGCCGCAGTAGCGCCCCGGGGAAACTCAAAACCAACAGTAGGCCATCATCGGCTGCAAATATTTACTGATACAAAGTGTTTTAATAATGAGTAAAGCCAATTATATGTGAATAAAACAGCAATTTACCAAGATTTCTGATTTCTTTTAAGGTCAGCCATTCAAATTGGACCCAAAGTCTGCTCATCGGAAGCTAAGGGTATCCCACGATAACCTTACGGTGGAGAGAGATGAGACATCATCTAAAAAGAGCCACAGTCAGGAGCGCTTCTCCAGTCACAGCAGCTACGGGGTCACTGGGAATGTCTACATAGACAGCGGCCGCCATTACTGGGAAGCTTTGATTGGAGGAAGCACATGGTAAGAGCATTTTACACTGATTTGGATCACTGAGCTTGGAATGAGTCTTGCTGATTGGTCCAGTGTGAAGTACGTCTTAAGACAGAAGGAATATACTTATATGATGCACACATTATATCGTTCATCAGGGTTTCTTTTTTACTATAGTACTTTAAATCAGTCATTAAGTTCAATGTATCATTTTTCATACACTCAGGTTTGCTGTGGGGATTGCTTACAAATCTGCACCAAGACACGAGTGGGTTGGCAAGAACTCGGCCTCCTGGGTACTCTCCCGCTGCAACAACTCATGGGTGGTGCGCCACAACAGCAAGGAAATCCCCATCGAGCCTTCACCCCACCTGCGGCGCCTTGGGATATTGTTGGATTACGACTCGGGGTCGATCTCCTTCTACGATGCTGTGGCCTCGCAGCACTTGTACACATTTGACATTGACTTTGTTCATCCAGTCTGCCCGGTGTTCAATGTTTGGAATAGATGTTTGACGGTCCTCAGTGGACTGCCCATTCCCGATCATTTAGAGAGTACAGACTTTAACCACTGATGATGTTGATACATTGCCATGCAAAAGTATTCATATCCTTTGAACATCCACATTTGTCTTGGTATGACCACACATTTCAATATATTTTCTTGGGATTTAATCTGACACGAAGAACCGCATAATTGTGAACAGAAAGGAAATAAGACATGGTTTTCAAATGTTTTTTAGACAACAATCTTAAAAGTATGGGATGCGTTTGTAGACAAATGCTTATTAGAATCATTATTAGAAAAATGTTTTATGGCTGCAACTCTTTTAGGGCCTATGTTTCTGCCAACTTTGACCATCTAGAACAGGGGTGCCTAAAGTCGGTCCTCGAGAGCCGGCATCCTGCATGTTTTAGTTCTCTCCCTGGTTTAACACACCTGGATCAAATGATGGCTCATTAGAAGGCCTGAGAAGAACATTGGCATGCTGAAAAGGTTGTTGGTACTACTAGGGAGAGGACTAAAACGTTCAGGATGCCGGCCCTCAAGGACCGACTTTGGGCATCCCTGATCTAGAAAGTCTAATCTTAGTCAATTCGTTTTTGCAAAAGAGAAGAATTGATGAGCTCAGTCACATGGATTGGAGAGCATTTGCAAACATTTATTTTTGATTCTTTCCATCAGATATCAATTAGATTTAGGTCTGGACTTTAACTGAGCCTTGCTTGCATTCTATGCTTTAGTGTCCGTTGTAGCTCTGGCTGAATGGTTAGAGTGGCTGTCCTGCAGAAACTAGGCTTGAAAGCCTCTCCTAGGTCTGACAGGATTGACTCGTATTTATCTCTATTCATCTTCCCAATCAGATCTGATCAGCTTCTCTGTCCCTGCTTTAGAAAAACATCCCCACAGCATGAGTCTGCCACAACCATCATTTCATTGTGGGGATAATGAAATGTGTACACATTATGCAGGTGAGAAAAAAAAAAAGAAAAATTTTGGTCTTATATGACCTGCACACCCTTTTCCATTTGTTTACTGTGTTATTTTGATACACTGTGTACAGTCTACTTTTTTTCCACAATGGCTGAATAAATACGTAGATTAAATCTCACTCAGGGGGACTTTAGTTACAAATTAGTTGACTTCTGAAGGAAATTAGTTACACTTGATTTTGTTTACAGTTATGGGAGAAAAGGAGCTGAACACAAAAGAATGTCAAAATATTCAGGTATTTATTTGGAAGAAAATTTGAAAACTGTCATTTCCTTGACATTTGTGCACATTTTTGTCTTGGTCTGTCACATAGAATCTTCATAAACATATTGAAGTTGTGTTATGTTTGTAATATTAAAGAAATGTGGAAAAGTTTAAGGGGAATGAATTTTGCAAACTACTGTAAATAAGTGCATACAGGCGAGATGAACTGATCTAAAAAGCAAACAGGACTGAATTAAGTTTTTGTTGCAATTTATTGGAATTATTTAAGTATATTTCAGGCCCTGGTGAATACTTTTTCTTTGCTTTGCACTATTATGTACAATACTTTGTGGGGTTAGATTAGGAATTTGTTAAAATTTAAAGTTCAAGGCAATATTTTCAAAGGGCTCAGGAGAATTATTTTATTCTTTCTTATTGTTTTGTTTATTTTTCATTGACAATGTTGATAGACGTTCATGCAAACAAAAAAAAACTTTTTATTCACAGGCTTTTTTTAAAAAAGTCAGACTGTTTTATTGCAGTGTAACTGATTTGTATTAAATGCCAGCACTTTGATAAGAAAGCTGTCACTATGAAATGCATTTCTAAGCCAACTTCTGTCAGAATATGTTTTTTACCTGTCCTTGCGTTCTAAGGAAAAGAAGGGTTTAATCAGAATAGAGCAGTTTCACTCGGAAAATCTGATTTTTAATGGATTTATTTCAACATTTTTAAATATTTACTATCTGTAGTTGCTTGATCACAGTTTAGAATTTCCTCACTACAGCAGCTTCAATGCTTCACATTTACATATCCTCATAAAGGCAAATTAAAAACCTACTCCAAGTGATCATCTGTGTGACCTTATCCTTTTGTTTTGTGATGCTCAGTTAGCACTACAAATGAGTCCCACAAAGTTGGCAATTTCATGGAACAAGCACTTATTGTTTACAGCCATTATTGTGGGATTTCCCATCTTTTCTCAATCGTGTTTTCACAACACCTACACTACAGAGCGACGTGTCAATTTTTACTGCTTTACCAGGATCTTCTCTGACCCACACTGATCCAAAATATCTCCTCTGACAAGATTGACTCTGACATCTCTTTTTGTGCCAGAGTAATGCAGCCTGAATTTTGCAGCGTCTCCTTTCAACAAAGAAGACAAGGGGGAGGGAGGAAAAAAAGTATCTGAACTCTCCATGACCTCCCCGAGAGACACCCCGCAGACAAAGCTGTAATACACAAGCACCACCTCCTCATCCATGTCATACCACCAGCCTTCCATTTGGGGATGTGCTCATTTTTGTGTGTTGAGACTGATTTATAAGAGATTTTATTTAAGTTTTCCTAATTTTCACATTTGACATTAAAAATTACTAAAGCCCTTTTTCAATAACAGCTTTGGAAATATTTAGATTTAAGAAACTAAAAAACATTTGTCACTGCATGTTCATTTAAAAAAGAAAATATGCCTCTGAGGCAAAAAAAAAAAAAAGAGGCACATGCAAAACTAAATTTATGTTGCACATGTTTTTAAAATGTGCAAAAATGCTGTTTCTCATAAAGTGTTTAGTATTTCTCTTCATGAGACAAAAGGATGTTCCCGCATAAAGGAAAAGAACGCTTAAATGTTTTGCTTTCCAATGTAAAAGACAGACCAATCACAGACTCAGCAGCTTTAAAATCTAGGGCAGCGTGTGTTGATATCAGAAAACCTTAAAATTACATTTTCAGAGAGACTAAGGACATAAATGGCCCAATTTCTATGATGAATAGATGAGAAAAAATTTCACAGGGCTCCACCTACTGGATTTTTTTATTTTTTTTTGTAATAGATACTGTACATGGCTAGAGACTCTTTAACTCTCAGAACAATTCTGTGACTATATGAACTTTTAAAATATTTAGATATCAGTTTTGCTTTTATTCCCATTTTAATCAGAAGGAAGGCTTAGGTTTGAGATTATAAGCCAGTTTCCAAATATATATATATATTTAGCTATAAAGATGATATAAAATGGTTTTGCTTTTCAAATCATCTAACTAAATATCTATAACTGTGTTTACTTCTAAACTATTGTCCTAAATTTATTAAAGTCTACTCCTTGAATAGTTAAAACAAACAAGCAAAAAAACAAAAACAAAACAATGGATTATAAACTTTGAAACTGTGAACACATTTACAGATAGTAAATATAGTGTGACCACACAAGTGAGTCTTTTTTTTCCCAATTCTATGCAAATGTTGATTGGAGTGATGGATTCTGTAGATGTATCTGCTGACTTTTAACGTTATTTGAAAATTTACAAAATTGTGTTTTTGAAAGATATAAAAATATTGCATGTTACATACTCTTTTTTTTTTCTTTTTTTTTTAGAAGATTTTAATGTACAGCATTTCTTTTGTTTTACTTTAAAGTGAGTCTGTAACTTAACTCCAGGTAGGCATTAGAGTAGAAAGTAACTTATTTTCTTCAAAAATATTTTGTGCCAGGAGTATAATCGTATAAAACAAAAGTAGCTCAGAATGAATTAATAAATGGTCAAGTAAATAGCCCACGCTTCTTGATCATACTGTCTATGATTTTCCATTTCTCTGGCTCTGCACCATTTCCACACCGGAGAGGCGCGGAACCGGCAGGCAGAGTTTGCACTTCGTACGGCGTGTCGAACAGCTTTTGTCACACTCAACAACGGCAGTCGGCAAGGGGGTGTGATTGATACAAAAGCAATAGAAATGTTTTCATTTTAGTGACGGATACCAACTGTCAGGCAGTCCCTTGATTTAAGTTGATGCATTCTGTACTTAGGAAAGGAAACAACACATTACCCGACTTTTTACCGAGTCACTTGCCGTCTGACTGGAAAAGAACGGACCCACTTTCTTCTTGATTCCTATTGGTGTAGCCTTTCACAAAGCCCCGCCCAAACTCCCGGAAGAGGAACCTGTTCGTTGTTGCTGCTGACGTTGGTGCTGTTTCAGTGACGATGGCGTCCACAGATCTGTCGCTTCTGGATCTAACAGACAAGGAAACCCGAGAGAAACTGTCTTTATGGGACCGCCGCCCGGATGCCACGGCCCCCCTGACGGAGAAGCAAATGGACTCTGTCCTGGAGATCCGAGCTGCGGCTGAAACGCTGTCTGTTCCCTCGGAGGTGAGAGGAGACTCATCACAGCTAGCTGGCTAACATGGATGCTAACTCCACTCCTAAATGCCTGGAGAAGTTAACTTTACAATTACTTTTGCATCTGTATGAGATCGAATGAGTTCTCCTGTATTTTAGTGCTGCATTCAGTTGACTTTGGCGTAATTAGCCTAGCTGATAACCTGCTTTAGTTATTGTGTTTGAAACAAGCTATCCTCCAAGTTAGCTGAAACCTTGTCAGTGAGTGCTGTATTGTTGTGCAGCTGCCCATTGAGGACCTGTGCAGCCTGTCGTCTCGGTCCTTGCAGTCCCCGTTCACAGCAGCTGTGCCTGCTTCAACAGAGGACGTCCTACTCAAAGGTTTCCAGATGCTCGAAATGGAAAACGACAGAATAGAAACTGCACAGCAGGTAAGTTTAGCCAGTTAAACTTTCCCTGCGGAACATTGTCTATATTGTAATATGATGCTGTTTGCTTCCCTCCAGTTCTTTGCCTGGTTTGCCAAGTTACAGACGAGCATGGACTTGGATGAGAGCACAAAGTACAGGTGCTGAATTACTAAAATTTCAGATTTTATACAGACCGTAAAAACATAATCAACATTAATATTTAAAATATTTTTGTCCTTATGTGTATTCTGTATATACTCTCATTTTGTTCTTGAAGTACAATGTATTTGTAAATTTTGTAAGTAATGTATTTGTAAATTTTGTAAGTAACACATCACAAACTCTGTTAAACTACAATAAGTGTAACCTATTACCTCATGCACAAAACTTTGTCTACTTTTTCAGAAAAATCACAGTGTTCTTTGTTTTCATTTAGGAGAACAAGAGATGATTTGAACAGCTACCAAGAACAATGTGATGCTATTCTGAAAGATGTGAATGCAGCTCTTGACCATTTGGATTCTCTTCAGAAACAGTACCTATTTGTGTCCATTAAGACCGGGGCTTTGCATGAGGCCTGTGAACAGCTGCTCAAAGAACAAGTAAGGAAAAATCTGTTGTTTTCACTAAAGCCTTTTAAATGGATCGCTTGCCCATAGAGTGTCTGTAAATTGCATTTCAGTTGTTTTTCTAAAGTTTTTGAAGTTTGAAAAACATAATTTTAAATGTATTACTACATGAATAAAACTGAGCTGAAATTGTGTAAATGAATTGATGATACTTAAAGGTGACCGTGTAGAAGTCTTGAAAGACTATATGCTGTGAAGATCAACAGTTTTACATGGTTAAAAGATAAAGAGAAAATTTTTGGTCTGCTGTTCTGAGATCTTATTTATAATCTGTTTTTAATAAAAGTTTCAACATGCTTCATATTTGTATGCTGGTGCATAAACTAAATAGGAAGAACACTTTTCCTAACTTGTTTTAACCGTTTGTTTTTCACCTTGCAGTCAGAGCTTGTTGACCTAGCAGAGAGCATTCAGCAGAAACTGTCATACTTTAATGAGCTGGAAAACATAAACACAGTAGGCTGGGCTTTTTTTTCTGCACATTGCAAAAACATACATTGCATTACACAGATCATATTTTAGTTTCCAAATGTAACTTATGTGTGTAATACTCTTCATACAAAAATAAAGAAAAAAGCCTCCTATCTTGTTTAATCTCACAGACAAGACTAAGTGCAATAAAAGTACAAATATTTTGCATTTAAATGACTTTAATTTTTGTTTTTTTTGCAGAAACTGAATTCTCCAACTTTATCTGTAAATAGTGAAGGTTTTATACCAATGTTATCCAAATTGGATGATTGCATAGAATATGTTTCATCACACGTAAGTAATTTGTAGTAAGTTATATTTATGAAATTCCAGAATCATATGCTTTAATCCATGACTGCATGTAATAATTGGTGTTTGATTGGTCTTGTGTTACATAATAGATGTCTTAAGTGCTAGTGTTCAAAATCCATATTTTAACCAAAAATGTCTGTTTTTAAGTGATCTTTGCAAATTAATTCTAACTCAGATTTTTTTTTTTGTTACAGCCTAATTTCAAGGATTATCCAGTTTATTTGGCTAAATTTAAACAATGTCTCTCTAAAGCTATGCACTTCATGAAGGTCTACATCGTAAACACTATGCAATCTCTTACAAGCCAGTTAACAAAAAGGGTAAGGATAAATTATTAACTTAAAAGTGATCTATGACTGGAATGCAAGCCTGTGTGTTTACCTCCTTAGTTGCTTTCTTGATTTTTTTTTATTAAGTATCTTTTTTCTTGTAGACCAGGGGTGCCCAAAGTCGGTCCTCGAGGGCCGGCATCCTGCATGTTTTAGTTCTGTCCCTGGTTTAACGCACCTGGATCAAATGATGGCTCATTAGAAGGCCT
>CAEFZX010014883.1:0-47746 GCA_903066825.1 Alfaro cultratus
TAGAACTGAAATATGTTTCAGAACAAGCTACTGGTTTCCTTAAGTAGACACCTTCTCTATAATTATCCACACTGAATTGATTAAAACTACAATGAAGTAGATAATGTACTAATTCAAAAATCAAGTGATGAATTTAATGTATTTAAAATATTCAAAATAAACCCTTAATACATTTTAAAACAGCTTCACATTATTATACAAGTTATTATTTTGTATTAGAGCTCTGGAAACTGCATTGAAAACCGTCTGGTTATTCCACCTGATAATGATCTCTGAACTCTTCCTGAGTTAAAACATTAATATTGTTGTTTCTAAATGAATATGAACTTGTTTTCTTTGCATTATTTGAAGTCTGAAAGCACTGCATCTTTTTTGTTATTTTGACCATTTCTCAAATGGTCAAAATAAACAAAATATTAAATATTATCAGTATTTATTTCTGCTAATAAATACAAAATTTTTGCTTGGAATTTCAGAGACATGTCAGTAGTTCATAGAATAAAAGAACAATGTTCACTTTACCCAAACATATACCTATAAAAAGTAAAATCAGAGAAACTGATCATTTTAAGTTGTCTCTTAATTTTTTTTCCAGAGCTGTACACATTAAATATTCAGGTTTTTGTAAAATATTTGTCTGAATAATTTGAAAAACGTGTGATAATAATTGTTTATTTAAACCACACACCAAAGTGATCCAAATATTGACTTGTGAATATTAGAAATTGCATAATTTATAGCAGATTCAAGACAAGCACTGTATATAGTCTGCATATAGCCAATACCTCCGCTGCCAGTCCATCCCACCATCATTCCCAAACAGAGATGCTTGGATTCGTCCTCCTGATGTGGACTCTCACCCTCAACCCAGGGGGAAGAGTTCACCTTGAACCCTGGCCCCTGACTTCGTTAAATTTAGTAAACTGATGTATTTAAAAAGTTCTGTTTGTTGAGCATTAAATCTCAACACTTTACAATTTGCAAATAGTGTTATTTATTGCATCGTCTACCAAGAAAGTCTAAAAATGAAACAGGTCTGAGATCACAAACCCAGACGCAGTAAAAACAGCCTGAGGAGTCATTACGACTAAACTGCTGATGCGTCGCACTTGGCGCACCACCTTCCTCTCTTTCTACCCTTCTGTCAACAAAGTACAAAATCTGTGGGAGCCTGGATCTGAGCACGGCCTCAGTCTGTTGCTTATTTTGGCCCCAGACGAGGGCTTAATGCCACGATATCTTTGTGAACTAGATCTTGATTCTGAGTATGCAGGAACTGACTGTTTACCCCTCATTTACCAAGAAATGAGCTCACTCAGGTCTCAGGGTGCAGATCATTATGCATCTTCTGCTTCACAGAGCAGTCGCAATTCTCTACTGGTTTTATATGCTTTGCTGCACATATTTAACATTTTTGAGGGTTCAAAATGTACTTGTTGCATTTTTCATCCCGCTGGTGGACCCATGTTTTATTTTAGCTCAGGATTTTGAGACCAGAACTCAAGCATCTTACAACTTTTAGGTCAAGAAAAAGAAACATAATAAAAACAAATCAGATCTTACAAAAGCCACTATAAGAGAGCCATAGACTTTTGGTTGAGGAGTTTTATGACTGACCAAAAATCTAGACAGCACCAAAATTAATTTTAAATATATGCTCCATGGTGAGCCTTAGGATGACATTATAAGTCTTGATGTTTTAGAGAATGCTGCTAAAAGTCATGACAAACAATAAATAACTGGTGTATATGCAGAAAAAAACAAATGTAAAAGATGTTAAATATGAAGATGACTTTGTAACATCTCATAGAAGTTGGTAGACATCAAATCTACAAAAACCTTGAGGTTTCCTGTTTTTTGTTTTTTTTTAGAAGGACGTCCATTCATACTTTATCCCTTTTTTCCTGTTTTTCTCCAGTTGAAAAACTTTTTGGCCAAAATATGAAACAGTACACCACTGTGAGGTGGTAATTCAGTGATTATTTTGGGGAGCTTTCACAACACTGGGTAGATTTTATGGCTTTTACTATTTTGATTCTTTAAAATATTCATGAGTGGTTTCACGAGTCAAGAAATTGAAACCCCCTGGTTCCTTTATCCCTTAGATGACTTTAAAACCTCAGACTTGAAAGCTTTTTTTTGTTCACAACTCATCAATCACTGACACTGATTCTGAACACATGTGATGATCTTACCAGGTTTTAAATATCTTGGATCTTGAGTTTGATGTTGTGGTTCTGGCCCTTGCAATGTTATCCTGTTTTAACTGGGTGGTGTCCAGTACAAGCTTTGGCGGTGTGTTGTCATCAGTTTAGTCAATACACTAAAACCTAAGCAACAAGAGAACCCCAGATATTCAACTCTTCAACATCAAATTAATACTTAAACTTTTGTCATGTTACAACCACAGCTTAACTCTCTTTTATTGGGATTTTAAGTAATAAACCATGAAAAGTAACACATAAGTATAATATGGAAGAAAATAAATATATGACTTTGAGAAAACTGACACTCACTTTTACTGTGAACATACTGCATCATGCTGTGGGATGCTTTTCCTGTCCCAGCAGGAACAGAGATGATGGGAAGATTGATCGAGTCACATACAGGAAAGTCCTGGAAGAAACTGTGTTAGAGGCTTCAAAAGACTAGACATATATCTGCAGGTTTCAGCAAATTAAATGTAAGACTTTTTAATGCCACCTTGAGTAAAGTTTAAGGCTGAAAAACTTTAAATATAGAGGAAGGTTTCAAGAGTCTGCTGTATTACAATCAGAAATGTTTGGTGTCAAACCAGTGAACTAACCAATAACATTGAACCCAACTTCACAATTACCTAGTTGGAACTCAGAAAACCAGTGTGATGTACTAAGATTCTTCTGTTTATTCAAGCACCAAAGAAACATGTTCACTAACAACAGGTTATACGAGTATTTATAGGTGTGTGTTAAAGATTGTATGAGAAACAAACTGTCCAAAAAGGTGCAAATAAACCATTTATTTATGTATGTGTCATTTAAACAGGAGGCAGCCATATTGGATTTTCACTTTTGTGTTGGATTTAGACTTCAGGGAATCTCCTTGTGTATTTTCCAACCATCTTGGAAAGTCCAACATCAGAGTGAATACAAAATTAAGTCTTAGCTTTCATCCAAACATGCAGTGGCCATGGATAAGAATGTGTTTGTCCAAATGAAAAACTTAACAAACTGGAAAAGTACAAGTAGTACTGTATCACTATTTCAGCATGTTTTTAGAAACAATTCTTTTTAGTAAGCTGGTTCTTGGAAATCTTAGTGTTTACAGTGCTGAAACTTCAGAATCACTGTATCAGATAATGTGTGATGTTAAAAGGAAAAAATGCAACTAATGAAATATGAACCTTGATTTTACATGGAGTCTATTTTTAACAAAGGCATAAATATGACAGTCGGCATAAGATGTAAACATGAATCAACCCTTAAACTATCAGCGCCAGTAGGGAACAGAAGAGTCAGCCCAGATGCTGTTTAGCAAAAATATAAAAAAGTTGGAGTTTGGGAGTTGATTTCATTGATGACCTCCAAGAAATTCATGATTCAAGATGCAGAGTGGCAAGGCGTCAAGGTTTGTCACACAAACTTTGGCAGTATGCTGTATTTATGGGGGGCCATCAAAGGCCAGGAGCTGAATCTGTCTGGGTCTCTGCTAGAGAAATGTCTGAAGGAGAGCATTCTGGAGGAGGTGTTGGGGGATTAGAAGGTGGCTGCATGCTGGGCCTTCTCACCTGCAGGGGGCTCCACCTGTGTGTCGGTCGTTTCTTCATGCTCTTCCGCTTGGGCTTGCGTGGATGTCTCCTTTTCTCTTTGCTTACTGTGGGCTCAGTGAGATCGCTGAGAGTGTCTGAAGACTCGTCAATGTAGGCCAAGTTCTCTCCGAAGAAATTCAGCAGCTGGCAGTCTGATGAGGAGGCAGCAGTGCCTTGAGGGGATGGAGGGGGAAGTTCAGGCGTGGGAGGAGGGGAGCAAGAGGGAAAACTTTGAGGTGGGGTTTGACCGCAGGCACTAAGTTCAGATTCAGAGTTTTGTGAAATGCTTTGGTCTTTTTCATGTTCTGTGGCTATTTGTAAGCCCTTCAAGTCCCCTTCCTCCATGCCGCTGAAGGGATGAGAGCTTAGGAAACTGTGGAGTACTGAGAATGTCAAAGACACCGATGAGCCATCTGACTGGGAGTCATACACAAACTCATAGAGGGAGCCCTCCTGCATGGCTGTACCTGTGGAGTCCAGCTCTGAGGTGGATCGGGCCACAGGGAGGGAGAACGAGCGGGCCAGAACCTGGTGAAAGGGCCTTCCTTGTCCCTGAACACCAACAGCAGCATCTGGTCTGCTCCCCAGAGCTGCTTTTGGGACCACTGGCTCTCCAGCTGCGCTGCCCCGTGGCCGAGGCTTGGCCACCCCAGCCCTCTCTAGAGAGGACTGACCTTCCAGCTGGCACATGGAGCTGGAGAGGCCGGCCCAGCGGTTCGGCAAGTGTCCGTTCTCAGAGCAGCCTCGAACCCAGTGTCCCAGGGTGCCGTGGGCTCCCCGGCGGATGCGGCGTCGCTCGCTGCGCTTCCAACGCCGGCGCTGAAGAAGGAAAGGGTCGTTGAATTCCAGAGGGTTTGGGATGCGGAAGTCCATGTTCTGGGTCCAGTCCGTGGCGTGGGCCCTTAACTCCTCCATCTAAAAGCAACAGAAGGAAACAATGGCAAGGGGGAAACGATGCTTCATGTCTCTCTTGATTAAGTTTCCTGACCTTAAAATCTCTCACCTCAGCACGCGTCTTCTTGGACAGAACCCTCAGCCAGTTGCCTATCATGGTGAGGATGGAGGCAAAGTAGGCCAGGCCAAACACTATCCACAACAACACAAGAGGCTTGAAGATCGTCCCACCTTCATAACCTCCACCTGAAGAAAAATATGGACTTAGGAAGGTCTTATATTTACCTCGTTAATTGGAGTCAATAAAAAAAGACAAAAAAGTATAACAACAAAGATTACCCATCATGTTATGGGTTCTTGTCATTTTCCAAATTTGTCTCAATTTTTATCCCACTACTAGTTCAGCAGCTCTCAAAATATATATGAAAATGCACACAATGACTAGGAGTAGTATTTTGGGAGCAAAGCACTTCCAAATGAGCAAACTTGCAAGATCTCCAACTCAAAACCCTCAAAACTTTCCATTAAATGTGAGAACATCACCTTTTCACACTGACATCAGAAACACACTTCACATGTATGTTCTAGCAAGCTGATGAAACTCCTGATGACATTTATTTTCCACAGTAAGGTTGAAACTGATGTTAGAGGCACAGAAACCTCCCATATCTATAGGCAGACTATAGATTTTATGACAACTTCTCCACACAGATGTCAAATCTACACCTTTATTGTTGTGGTGAGATAGAAAGCAGTAGTGAAAACCTACTTTGGAGATTACTGAGAGCACAATATGGTTAGAAGTGACTTCACACTTACTAAGATTTTATGTATTAAAGTCATGGTTCAAAGTCTAAGCAGGTTTAGGAGACTGTGGAGTGGTGTTAATCTGGCGAGAAGGGGCCCAAATCAGCATTGTTCTGTATGTTTGAAATAAATCTTTATTAGCCTGGGAAGAGCAGTAAAGATCCTGGAGGTTATCCAGACAATCCCAAGTGCTTAAGCAAAAGACTCCTGAACTTTTCTTGTTTCTAAAAGGCATTTCACCTCTCACCCCAAAGCCTACTTTGTTTCTGTCATTGTTGTTTTAGCACTTAAGCACAAATCTTTACCAACAAAGAGTGTGTTCGTTTTGGAAGCTCCTTCTTGCCTCTTTGGTGATTGATGCTCTGATAGCAATGTTTACCGTCAGCAACAAAGCTCTGAGATGTTATTTTGAGCCATTTCATGCCCTGCCTTCCACTGAAGATCTGAAACTTAAAACATTATGTGGCAACCACAAGAAATATCCACCATTTCTTTCTGTTCTGAAGTGCGGCAGAGACAGCACATATGACTTCAGCTGGTTGGTAGTTCTTATATAACCTTGAAAAGGGAACAGCGCTCAGAGGAACTGCAATTAGGAAAGTATTTATTGTCAAGCATCATAAATGTGTCCATTTAGGGTTTAAGAAATGTTAGCAGTATGTTCTTTAATTTTCACACACAGCAAATGTTTGTCGCAGGCTTAACATTTCCAGATTCTGGTTCGGTTAACCTTTGAATTTACTTCTTACAACGAAAAAAGCAGGCATCACCATAGCAACCTGTTGTTACGAAGAGGCTTTGGTGGGGTGAGTAATAGTCATATTATATAGTCACATATTATTACCATTGGCAGGCAGATCTGCATCCATTGCAATCCAAAGAACCATTTTCACCAGTTTAATGAAATAAAACTCATTTAATGCCACAAATTATGTGTGCCCTTTTGGAAAATAGATAAATTACTATAGAAATGCTGTCATTTTTGAAGAACCTCTGCTTTTTCCATTTCTATGTTTAAAAATAAAGAAAAACATAAAACTTTGCGTTTCCAATCTAAAGACAAGATAAAATACGTCAAAAAAATATCTTCTGTTGTGGAAATTTTATTCAATTATTCCATGACAAAAGAGGAATTAATATCAAAATTCTATACAAAAAAAAAAAACATATTTAAAAGTATTAGTTGCAGGAGTCTCAGGTTGCAGACCTCTGCCTCCGGCGATGTATATTTTTTCTGTATAATTTTAATGTTTAATTTAGTTTGATAGTGCCACCCTTCCTCTTTGCTCCAGAGAATTTCGAATCACCATAGCAACCTGACCTAGCGGGTTACTATGGTTACTTAGCAGGTTCTTCTAACATTTCACATGTAGCAACATGGATATAAAACCTGGAAGCTTTCAGTGATTAAATAACTTTTTTTTTTTTTTTATCAATTTGTGAGCCATTACTCACAATTTATCAAAAAATTTACTTTTTTTTGCAACCTGGTGCTTGTGATTTCTTGAGTGAGTCTTGACTCCGGTGGCCAGAAAGTAACACAAGTCCGCTGGTCCTAAAGTTTAAAAAATGTTATAAGATACGGGGATGCATGTCAGCACCTGGTACGAAGTCTCCAAATCCAACAGTGGTTAGGGTGATGACCACAAAATACAGCGACTCCAGAAACGACCACCTCTCCACTTTCTGAAACACGACTGTTGGGACAGCGAGGAAGATCAAGCAGCCAATAAGGATGGAGAGAACTGCTGACATCACGCGCACAGTTGTGGGCCTGATTTTACGTTTCTGCAAGAGAGACAGCAGCAGATTTAAATACATAGTTTAGACTTAGAGGTCTCTAAGGAGACTTGTGATGGTTTTATGCTGATTTAATAAGCAGCATATGCCCAGTTATACTTCAGTTAAAATGTTGAAATACAGAAATGCATCTTCCTCTGTTAAATCTTTGCATCCTTTTTCTAGCAGATGGTATTCAGGAGGCGGAGTAAGTCACTCAGCCCTCCCACATGCCTCTTCTTTTCATGGGTGAGTTGTGTTTAAAATGAGTCTGTAAACCACCATGGACACCCATTTCTAACAATAACCCTTGAAGCATTGCATTCAAATGTGAGAATGCATAAAACAGCTCACTGGAAAACTCACGCAACAAAAAACTGACATGGAACCACATAAAGTTTGAATTTAGATACACATTTGTCTCATCTGCTGCTTAAAGATGGCACAAAATGGTCTACAGCACAATAGAGGCTAACAGGGCTTATAATGCAAATTTACAAAAGTTCTAAAGCACTCTCAAAAATAATCTCAAATCAATAATTAAAAAACAGATTTTTGAGTTTGTGCATAATTCTTCTCAAAAAAGATGTGCTGGTCCAGATTAAACTGTTCCAAAGCATGGCAACCCTGTGACTGTGTTGCGCTTTTAATAGCTCTTAACTGCATTTTAGCTGATGACAGTCCAGATGTTGTTTTCTCCTCAAAGTAAGGCTAAAACTGAAGGTAGAGGTGCAGAAACCTCGCAGGGTAAAAGAAAAACCCTTAGATTATAAAAAACTTCTTTGTGCAGATGTGATGGTATTATTGTAGTAGGATGAGTAGGAAAGATGCAAGGAAAAACCTATTTAGAGTTCTGAGAACACAATAGGGTAATAATTGTTTTAAACGTGGAATTAGGTTTTCCAAATTAGCTCAGTGTCCAGGTGACAGTGTGATGGTGTTAATTTAATGAGAAAGGGGCCTGAATCGGCACTCCAATATAGTTTTCAAATAAATCTTTAGTGTCAAAGAGAAAGTACATTTTCCCAGCTACAGTAGCTTCTATGTGTTGTTGATTCTCTGATAGGAAAGGCTCAGCTTCAGAAATGTAGCTCTAGCTTGCCATTTTGGGTTAGAAAGTCATTAGATGTCTTTCCTTTCCCAGGTTTAGACTGAAGTTCAGTTTGCTTACAGGACAAACCATTCTCACCAAAAACAGAATCTCAATCTTGTCTACAGCTCTCCGCAGCACCGTGCCCATGTGATCACCCACTCCAGCAAGCAGGATGCCAAACATGGGGATCCCGACCAGGGCGTAACACACACAGAACAGCTGTCCAAGCCACGTCCGAGGGGACAGATTCCCAAAGCCTGGTGGATACGCAACAAAACATCACACTGTGAATCGATATCGCAAAGATACATCTATCTGATTGGTTAAGACAATCAGATAGATGTATTTTGTTGCTCTTTACCTATGGTGGTGATGATGGTACCACAGAAGAAGAAAGCAGAGCCCATGTCCCAGCGGCTAGTCAGGTTGGCAGGTAGGCTGCTTATGTCCAGGCCTGCCTCCACAGCAGACACCAGTTCCTGCAAAGCAACATGTAGTTCACATGTAAATGACCAGTTCTTGCAAAAAATGTACTCATTGTAGCTTTATTTGTAATTTTACTCATTCCACATGCAAATTTACTGAACCACAGTGAAATGAACTCAAAGAAAAGCAATGAAATTTTTAACAGCAGATGGGAAAATCTTTGTTGTTTAGCTTGTAAACATACTAATAAAAAAATGTGAAATTAAAATTATTATAAATGTCATATGATACTGCACAAAAATATCAATATTTTTGCAATTTTGTTTTACTACAGATAGACAAAATGTATCTGGTATGATCAGCAGAAATTGAATCTATTTAATTTATGTTATTATGTTTCGCCAGATAATTAATTATTTAATAATTTTTCTGAAGCAGGAGGCGATCAACATGCAACTTATTGACGAGGAAATATTTCCCTTTCTGGCTTGTTTGTTCTCTTGTAGGCGATCCCACAAAGTTTCTCTCAGATTTAGCTTTTGGCATCTGTTCAGGCCCTTCGATAACATGAAAGTGAAATTATAAAACCAAAACCTACGTTTTTGTACAAAACTCACTGGTATTAGGAAGTGTTCATAGTTTCACCTATTTTGACCAAGATCTTTGTTCCATCTAAAGAAAAGTAAGCCCAGAGTATTATTTCTGTGCCAAAATTATATCTTGGCATTGGAAACAAAAACTTTAGTTTAATTTAATCAGACTCTGATGCTTTCTACCAGAGGGTTTTGTGATTATAGCCAGAATGACCAGCTTTTATAATATATATCTATACAGTTTGAGCCTTTGCAACTCCTCTAAAAACCATGGCTGTAACTAAAAAAGGCAGAGTTAAAGACAATCTTACGCGAAGCGTTGAACTGTATTTAAGGTTAATTACCTTCAATGTAATGTATTAGACATTAGATAGAAATTGAAACTCAATGTAAAGGTGCACAAAATAAAATATTTCAGCTGTACTGAACAGGATTCATGTCACATAATAATGACGATGACGTCTTCTTGAAGATTTCTTGACACCACAAAATCCTGGGATTTTCAGCAGGTACGTTTTTATTTTTGTCACTGTCAACCGTTCCTGTCTGCTTTTCTGTTTGCCTCCTCTCTCTTCCCGTTTTTTAGAGAAATGCCAGAGGAGATCACAGGGAGCCGCTCAGAGAAAAGATTGCAGGTGGTTGTTATAACTCAAATTAATAGAGTCGTATTTTTTGACAGGCATCATAAACCAACGGTGTTTTTCCCCGTGCAAGCGAGCCCAAATAGTTTCTGCACAATGAATGTTCATCTCACCGTTGCCTTCCTTCTCTGTGAAGCTTGAATTTCCATCATTCCCCATTCGAACCTTTTTGTTCAGTTCTGATGAGATGCCGTGTAATTAACATAAAGCGGCAGCAGACAGCTGAACATGCCAGAGAATGGTTTTTAAGAGTATTTCCAAATATTGTAAAGTCTCTTATTTTTTGATGAAAACAATGTAAGACACTTTCCGATCTTCCCAGGATTAAATATCTTATATCCATAAAAACCAAAACCTTGAAAATCCTAATTATTGCAGTGATCGATCATTGTGGTATCAGTGATCAATAGGGTTTGTTTTGCAGAACAACCAAGAGCTCCTGCGTAGATCTAAATATTTATTGAAATATGTCAATAAAAAGGGTTAAGGACAACAGTGACCTTTACGTAGTGCAGACATACTACATAAGTGAGATTTATTTGGTGAAAGTTATGCTGTACTGTTTTGAAAGAATGTGATGAGAAACTTTTAGGCTGCAGGCAAACTCCGTCTGCTTTAATTTTGATAACATTCAAAGAGAAAAACATGTGAGAATGCTTCATAGCATGTGGGCGCAGTCATGTGATGGGGTGACCATTATGTTACCTAAAGGACATTAAATATAGCCACAGTCATACAACAGCATTTATTGATGTTTTACGTTCTGTTACGCCGCTTTTGACGGTTGGTGGTTACCGCAGCAACCAGTAACTGACAGCTCCTCCTCTTTTATTCCGTTGCTGTCGGTAACGATGGTATTTGTTGTATTTTATTTGATGCATAGGAGCAGACGCTGCTGGACCGATGTTAACCACCAACTTGATTTTCTCTTTTCTTAGGTATGTTTTAATTTTTGATTCAAAGTAATGTTTTAATTGTGTGATAGTCTTTGAGTGTTGCACGTGTGATTTTATTTCCTCTACTAAAAACATATTGTTATTTATGTTAAAGATGAGATTGGTTATTTGGATAAATGATGTAAATTTATGTTAAATACCACTTTACGGTCACAATCTGCCCCTTTTTCTGTTGCTGTGGGGCAGAAGCTGCTGGACTGATGTTAACCACCAACTTGATTTTCTTTTTTGTTAGAATAAATACAGTGAACCTGAAAGTGTCGTAAAGACAACCTGCTGGAGCTAAATCAAACATAAGAGGGTTACACATTTAAAGGTGGTTTTACACCCAAAGGACCTGGGCCAATCCGCACCAAATTTGTTAATGTCTTATTATTTTCCTTCCAAAAATAAATATATAAAAAATCCCAATAAAATACATTTTAGTTTGTGATTGTTGTAACATCAAAAATTGTGGAAAAACATCAAAGGTTATTTATATTTAAAACACACACACGCACATATATACAGTATATATATAGTATATAGATATATATATAATATTTTCTTCATGTGTTTGATGATACCTTCACAAGCTCTTGGAAATCAAGCTCAGTGACGCAGGAGTTGTTACTGAGGAAGTCCTGCTTGGCCTTGAGCAGATTCACATGTGCCTTGCTCTCCTTTGGCGTCTCCAGGGTGACAAAAACGAGCGCGCCCATGCCCAGGTACAGCATGACCCCCGTCAGCAAGGTGGTGAGGGTGGTGCATCGCATTTTTCTCCTGCTCGTCACCCCTACCCCTCCAGGGTTCGGGGGCTGGTCCGAGGTCTCAGTCAGGATGCACCAGGATGCAGCTGGCCATAAACAGGAAGTTCCTTTAGACAAGCGCTGTATGCATGAGTGCAGATATATACAAACAAGGTGGACAAGTGTTCTGGGAAGAAACAAAGTCTCTTCTTACATCTGTGGGTCAAACTATAATCAGACAAGGTTACACGGATAAATTTGCGTTAGTAGCTACTGCATTAAATAGCTCCCAATTTTCCCCTTAAGGTTATTTGTAATTTATAATTTTATTTAAAAATAAATTACATTTTTGAAGCGCTTCTTTAAGCTTTTTTCCATTTTGGAAGATTTGGAAGAAGATTATGATTTTTACGTCTACTTCTTAACGCCAACTGAAGTTTTATGAAACTTTTAAGAAAGACATTGACGGTGGAGAACAATTTCTCCCTGTTTTGGAAAACAAGCAATGCTTTAAAGAAGACCATAGGTTTCCATACAAGTTATTACTACATAAATGCTGTTAGACATCAAGGCTCCAGTGTTTATTGAATAAAATATGTGAGATCGTAGCACATTTTGGGCTGTTTTCAGCTTGTACCCTCTTAGGCTCAATTTAGAAGAGAGATAATGTACTGTGGTGTAAAACGAATGTCTTAATGATCCTTTTATTGCTTCTTTCATAGTACAAGTACAGCACTGTGCTGAAGTTTTAAACAGATTCTAATTTCTCTACTTTTTTCTCCAAGAAGTCAGATTTTCTTGGTAATCTTTGTGAAATAATCTCTGTCAGGGACTTCTTAAATGTTCCTTAATTTCCTGTCCGATCCTTTACCCGATCCTTTACCCGACCATGAAGGGATGTTGGAGAGAGTCCTTAAAATTTAAAAAGTAGAAGAGCAAAAGTGACTATCCGCTATGTTGTATTCACTCAGGTTAACTTTAAAATAGAAATTTCTTTGACTATCTGAAACAATAAAGTGCCAAAAAGGAAATAAATCAGAAAGAGAAAAAATCAATTTTCCAATGTTCAAGAAATGGATAGAGCACCAACAAATTGTACTCAAGTAAGAGGAAAAAATGTATTTGATAAAAAAGGCAATTCAAACACTGAGTAACATTAAACATTTAATATAAAAATTACATCAGATAGACCAAATTATAAAGTTATGTGGAACAAAAGTTAAAATAATTCAAATATAACATTAATCACATTAATTAATGTTTCTTAGATTCATTAAAAATGTTTTCCAAATCATTTTCTTTCAATGTAAAACTAATGAAACTTAAACAAAAACTTCAGGCGTGTTTGGTGATATTTTGGTTAAAACAAGCTTGTTTTTTATTTAGTGAAGTTACTCACAATTGGTAGAGTACCCAGAAATTTGACTCAAATAAGAGTACTGATACCTCATTATAAAATTACTCAAGTTAAAAAATACAGCTTAGTAAGTATTTTTTCCAAAAAGCTACTCAAGTAAAAGTGAGTAAATGTAACTAGTTACTACCAAACTTTGCCTCTACATAATAAGAAAACTTGATAACAAAACAGGAAAGTGAGACTGTACCTTAATGTACTGATGGCAGGTTCATCCCATGTTAAACCTTCAGAGATCATTTGGAGAAAAATAATATTTTCCTGGTTGTATCTTCAGCGCTCAGAAGAGGAGAAGTGTGGCTCCATCTCTGCTCCATTCAAGCCATTTAAACACTTGTGGACACACAAAGGTAGGCGTCAATACACAAACACTTTCCAGCTTCTCTTAAAGCTCTTCCATTGAACACTATTGGAGCGAATTTATCACAAAGACTGGTGCAAAAGTGACAAAATGCAGGCCACCCTGCCAGCGGCCTCTAAGATGATTAGGCTCTGCCAAGCTTCCAGAGAAACATCACACAGCATTAATCAAAAACCAGGTTTATCTCTTATCTTCATTTGGCTTCTCGTGCTTTTCTTTGAGCCGTGTTTACCTCAGAGACAGGCGCTCAGACAAACGGGGCTGCTCGGACCGGGTTAAGCAGACCAATTCACCTCCATGTGGACTCTGACAGTGTTCTGAGATTTCCCAGAGCCAGGCCAACTGTTAGCATTCTGCTCTAATGGACTGCTGTCTTTGTTTTGTGTGGGGAGTCCTGCTAACCTGCCCTGACAGATGTTTTTGGTTATATCACTGTCTAAACCTTCGCTGGCACATTCTGATATTGTGCTGAGCTATCAGGTTGGAGAAAGGAGGTCGACAAACTGAGATCTAATCTTGAGATAAACATCAGCGCAGGTGGGGTAATAAATCAGGAGCTTAGCTGTTTGGAAAGAAGCGTGAAGGCAGGGACAGTTATAAACGAGGTATTCTAAGGTTTACATTTACGACGGGACAAATCTTACCAAACTGTGGTGGACTGCAGGAAGATAAGCTCAGTTTGTGCCACTGCACATCTAAAGCCCCTCAGAGTCACTACACTGCTAAGACTCAAAATCTAGAAATAAGACAAAACTGACTTACAAATAACTTTTCAGCAATATATTAGAGCTTGGTTTAAATAAATAATTTCTGATTAAAAGGTACTTCCACTGGCAGATAGGACATTTTTCCCATGCTATAAATAAAATAATCTGCCTAGTACTTTTTCATCACTATTAAGGAATTATTGGCTTAAAACAAGCTCCTATATGTTGCTGAAAAGTTACTTGTAAGTTAGTTCTGTCTTATTTCAAGGGCACAAAGACATTTGCACTAGAAACAAAACCAATACTTTGTAAGTTTGTGTTTTTGCAAAGTATACATAGTGAATTGATACTTGTACATTTCCACATTTTGCCACTCTGCCTCCACAAACCTTGAGGATTATATGAGCTAGAGCAGCAAGGTAATGTGCAAACATGTAAACAGAAAGTAAACTAGAGTGTATGCGTGTCTCTGAACATTAATTTTCAGGTCTTGCGACAGATTCCCAATTGGATTTATGTCTGGCCTTTGACTATGCAGTTTTTGAACATAAAAACACTTAAATCTAAACCAGTCCAGAGTTGCTCTGGCTGTAAATTCAGGATTGTTTATCTTGCTGGAAGGTGAACCTCCTTTCTATTCTTTCAGCCTCCAACAGGTTTTCTTCCAGGATGACTCTGTTTTTAGCTCCGTCCATCTTCCCATCATCTCTGACCAGATTCCCTGTTACAGCTGAACAAAAACATCCCCACAGCATGATGCTGCATGGTGCTGCAGTGCTGGTTTCCCTCCAGGCATAGACCAAAACGTTTAGTTTTATCTTAATCTGACCAAAATATACATAACTTTAAGAGAGACCATTGTTTCAACAATTGCTAAAAAGGAATAGATTTTAAGGTTGCATGACTAATAGTTGCAACCCGATTCTCCCACCCGAGCTGTGGATCTCTACAGCCCCCCAGAGTTATCAGTCTGGCTGCTTTCATGACTCATTAATGCTACATTTTGAGAAAATATACTGAACAGGGTATATACAGAGTAAAGGGGGCTGACACATATAAGCACCTCAAGATTTTTATTTGTAAAATAAAATTTCCTTCCACTTCACAGGGACGTGATGTTTTGTGTTTGTCTATCACAGAAAATCCCGAGAAGGTACGTTGACGTTTGTGGATGTAATGGGACAATATGTGGAAATGTTAGTGGGTATGAATACTTTTGCAAGGCTCTGCATAGGGATGATTGTGGGAAGATGCTCCTATTTTATTAGCCATGTACAATTTAAGGGGAAAAAGTAGAAATCAACACAAATAAACTTTATTCTCAAAGGCTTTAAAGAATCTAAGAACACTTTAATAAACATGATTTTTCTAAGAAAAGATAAATTTTGTCTTAGAAGATTTTCTATTTACTATAGTCATTTAAAATGACTTTAAGCCATTAAAATAAATATTTAGACAAAGCACTATAAATCCCCAAGTAACCATATTAGGGAGTTTTGTGCAGTTTAATAATATCTCATGAGATTTCAGGCCTCAGGGGGAGTTAAGACCTCTGGAGGAAAAACATTTTGAATGATAATGCAAAACGGAAACAGACGGCATTTACAGTACTACATGAATGCAAAAAAAAAAAAAAAAAAAAACATGAATAAACTGCAAAAGCAAAGAAGAAACCCAAACTAAAATTTGCAGCCTTGAAAGGATTTTAGTGGTGCGGCTGTTGTAGAAACTTCAGACAAACCATCAAAGACCGAGATGACCGACTGTGGGAGAAAATGTAGTCTCTTATGAAAGAATTTACCACAAAGGTCAAAAATAAAGGCCTTTCAGACATAATCTGGCCTGAAAGTATTCAACAGAGACCCAACCCTGACGTCAGGAGGAGATCACAGGTTGCAGTTCTGGTTTCATGCTATGGGAACAAAATAATGACAGAATGTTTTTTGGGGTGCAGTAAAAACAGAGACGATACTCCGGCTGACAAATAAACATGTAGATAAATCTGTAAAAAAAACAAGTCTGGGTCTGTCGATTGTGTTAACGCTGCAAAAACACAAAATCTTACTAAGTGTTTTCGTCTAGTTTTTAGTATGTTTTGTGTTAAAGCAAGACAAAACATATAAGTAACTTTTCAGAAAGATGTAGGAAACTCTTCTAAGCCAATAATTCTTGACTATTAATAAAAACTACTGTTTCCACCAGAAGATTTTTTTCATTTAAACATGGGGAAAATGTCTAATTTTCCATATATTTTTAAACTTTTGAGGGCACTTCTTGCAGTGAGGTTAGAGAACCTATGCTATACCCGCACATTAATAAACTGCTTTTACACATTCTGACAGAATTTGTAGAAGAGGCCTCGGAACAGCAAACATGATAGAAACAAACACTTCCTTATCAAACCTCATCAAGACAACCCCCACCCCCGAAAACTCTAAAAGAGGATTCTTACCTTGAGTTTTGGCAAACGTTGGTATCCAACTGTACTTTATGCACAAACTCTTCTTCTCCCACCATTCAGGAGTGAGCGATGAGCTCAGTGTGTGTGTTGTGCGGATGCATGAGTGCATGTGTGTGTTTTCTCCTTGGAAGGTGTTTCCCCCGTTCTCGTGACCCCGCATCACTCGGGCAGAGGGGAGCGGATCATATGAGGGTAGGAGGAGATCAAGAAAAAGATGAGGCGGAGTGCATGAGAAGGCTATTACAGCTCCCTGTGTGTGTGTGTATGTGTGTGAATGTTTGATGGAATGGCGTCACAGCAAAAGGAAGAGCAGAGGGCCTGGAGTTTCCTGAGCTGGACATCAGGGTGTGTGTGGCTCGACTCTCTCTAAATCCATCGCTTGTCTGGGTTCTGTCGCTTCGGGAAGTAAGAAGAGACATTTGTTTCTTCAAAACCAGAAATATGGATCACAGTTTTTGAAGCACTTGAGGAAAATGTGCATCGTGAAACAAAGCAGGCTGAAAAAGCTGTGAAGCTCTTCAGCAACTTCTAATAATGTGTTTGTGAGGCAAAGGCAGAGGGACGTTGATAATTGCGGAAACACTTATGTGATTTAACCAAGATATTCCACCTAAAAACACTTTGAGGCCTTCTTCATTTGACCACAGCACCAGTTACATCTTAACTGGAAAAAACAAACAAACATCTCTTCATGTATGATGAACAAAACACAATGAGTAGAAGGCACTTAAAGAAAAACAACAATTAAAACAGGAGAAAAGTTTTATTGTAATTGAAAAAACACAGACACATTGAAGGAAGGTAACAGACTCAGTTTCCCTGCTCACAATCAGACTAAAGATGAAGGCTGAACAGCTCAGGTGGAGTCAACAGGTAATGCCAGGAGAGAACGGCAGCATTTAAATTAAAAAATAAAAGGCAGAAAACATTAACTAAAAAAACAGTTCTAAAATGTAGCTTCACTAATTCCACCTCAAAACACAACTAAAGCACTCGTATGCACATTCAAACAATTCAAGTTCCTTTAAAACATTCTAGACTACAAGATCTTAATAAAAACAGTCTAAAGTATGTTCAAGTTGATGAGAAGTGGCCTAAGAAAAGCAAATCAAACAGTTTTTATCTGCACTGATGCAACTAAAAAGAGAGGAAAGGATGACGTTCCGGCAGCAGCAGGACGGAGGAGCCTGCAGCTCCCAGAGCATCATCACTTGAGTTGATCTATGAAGGCCATTTAGTTCTGTCTGAAATCTCCAGAAATGCTTGGTTTATCTTCAGACAAGTTGATCCTTTTTAGTAAAAAACAACAACAACAAAAAAACAGTAATATTGTTATGTTTCCCTTTATCAGAGCATTTATCAAGATGACAGAAAGGCATGAAACTTAACATGGGGAAACCAAAGAGAAAATGCTAATTTATTTGCACATTTTCATTGTTATTTGTGATTCAAAATGTAACTGGATTTGTAAAGAAAACGTAACAAGTTACTCCCACATCATAATTGTGAAACCAGATGATCTTGGCTCAAGGTAAACCACAGCTCAAGTCGATTAAAAGTCATATTTCCTACCGGACTCATAATGTTTAATAACCTCAAAAAGATCCATCTAGTTAAAATAAAAAAAATAAGAATTCATTGCATTTGTTTTATAACAAAAATATTAAAGAAGTCCAGTTCTGACTGTTTCTCTCCACTGTCGCCACTGGAGACGAGAGATTAAGGCCACCAATCGGCATTATGTGATCAACTGAATCTGATTGTGTTGTCAGGATTAAATCAGCATGTTTGATCTCAACTTGATTAATAACTGAAATAAATCTGATTTAAAGCCAACTGGATTCAACATACTTGGACATGAATTATGTCAGATAATCTCTGTAATAAACCGGAACCTTGTATAAATGAGTTCAACTGAGTAGATTGATTAGCATCATTTCCATCCCCTTACATTCAACACCAACACTAAGGTGAAAACAATGAGTTTACTCTGAAACATTTGTCCAGACAGAAAAGAATTTAAAAGAAAAGTTTGCACAAAGGCTTCGCCTTTTTTTCCTGCACAAAAAGCTACTGAGGTGTCAACATTGCTTGTATCCGACCATCTCTAAGTCATGTAGGTGTCAGACTGAAATAACTTATATTATATTGGGACCTGACTTATTTCATCATATTTTTTGTTCCAAAAACACATTTTTATTAAATTATCTTGGAAACTTAGCAATGTCCAATTACAGATAATTCACAGTAAATGCTTGTATGATGGTGTTTTTTCTACATGTCCTTCAAAGACTATGACTTGTGGTAACAAGATAACCTTGCATTAGTATTCTTCTCATTTTCCTGTTACAACCGCAAATATCTGAGGAATTTACTGGGATTTTATGACTTGGATGCAAGTAGAACGTAATCGTTAAGTGGAAAGAAAACAATCCATCCATTGTCTATGCATACTTATTCCTGCAGGGCCTCCAGCAGTCATTGGTCGCCTGTCCATCACGTGGGAGGAAGCCGGAGAAAATGCAAAAACCCATTCAAGTGGAGGACATGTAAGTGTAAAACAAAAACACTCAAGTCTGGAATTTGAATATTTTTGATGCAAGGCAACAGGTCTTTTTTTTTTCTTAATTGGAAAAAAAACTCTGTCTGCATCAATCACCTGCACTGGTGAGCTTATTTGTATCATAAAAGAGGTGCACAAAATCAGATCAGGCGCCACAAATGACCCCTGGTTTAAAGTTCCCCATAAGCAACACAACAGACAGAGAAAATCATGTGGAAGAACGAACTTTGATCAGGTAACTTTTTTCAAAGATGTTTGTGTTTGTAACAAGAAAAACTGGGAAAAGTTCAGAGGGAAATGATTGCTGTATCTATGTGGATCATTCAGTTTATAATTTCTAATGACATCACTGAGGTTTACCTCAATAAAATGTGATGTTTATGTTCACGCTGTAAAACTGTGCTCCCATTTCTAGGTAACAGAAAAACGGGCACAGATATTGTGAGTTTTTATGTTGTAGAAAACCAAAAAGATCTTTCTAGTTTCACATTCCACAAGCAGGAAGACCAGATGTTTTCACATACCTTTCCACTCTGCAGGATCCCACAAAATTAAACTTCAGTTGTTTTTTTGTTTTTTTTGAAGTGGCTTTAAAGCCAGCTAGTGTTAGAGTGGGTGTTAGTGTAGGACGGGGAAGGAGAGAAGGAGCTCAGTGTGTATCTCCATACATGGAGCGGAAACCAGCGCAGGTTACACTGACTCATAGACGTGTGCTCACCCAACACACACACACTTATATACAAAGTGACATCAAGATAAGGACACATGTTAATTTTCACAGCTAATGTTTTTCACACACACTTCTGTAAACATTCATCCCTCCCACCCACTAATAAAACACATTCAAATGTCCATAAATAAAAAAGCTTACTAAGTTAAAACGGAAAAATTTTAAACGTGTTCTCACTACTGGATCGACCCTCTTGGAAAACAAGTCAAACTTATCTGGACAGGTTTAGAAAAACGTCGATGAGGCACTGTTTAATTCAAGGTAAGCTAAAGCCGCCCGACGCAGGAGTGAGAAGAAAACAAAACAATCCTTTTGGAAGAGAGGTTCAAGAACAGAAACAAGCATCACTAAATCCCAAACCTACAGTCTGATTACACAGGTGGGTGTGGATTAGCGGCAGAGTCTCTGAACAGCGACTTCAGGGTGAACTTGGGACAATTAAAGCCGTTCAGAACCGAGGTGGAGGAGTGCAGCTTGTCAGGCCCAGTTACCTGCAGGGTAACGAACAGAGGAGAGAATCCTCCCACAGTGACCAGCTCCTCCTGCAAGATCTGTATAAAACAGAAAATATTATCAGTTCATCCAAAACCAACAAGTTATGAGGAAACATACACAGTACATTTAAAGACGCATTTGCTCAATATGTACAGAAAGTCTTATTTTTATATTTATTGCAGCAGCATAATTTTCATCCTACAAGGATTAGTAAAACTCAACCATTAAATTGAGGACAGTTATTTTGTGGAAATAACTGCTTCAAGGAAATCGACAGCGCCACATTTATTGCTGCTAACACTTTGTACAGCGCTCTTTAGCCAACAGGACAGCACTTTCTGTTCCGCCAGAACATTTCCCAAGGATGGGGAATGAAGATAATCCTTGAATATTCTCCTTTACACACTCTCTCTAGATTCTCCCTTAGGGACCCTTCGACTCACTCCACATGTTTTCTAAAAGATTTGGGTCGAGGGCAGATATTAGTTTCTCTCCAGAGAGGCCATTTTTACCCTTACCCGTCAAAATATACAATTTATCATAAGCCATAAAACCTACATGGCCCTCCAAAAACCAAAAGTAATAGTTGGTTAATTAAAAATTGAAACAATACATTAAATAATTAAGTGTTAATGAATCAATTTGCATTTATTTAATACATGTATGTTAATGATTAAATAAGCAAAGACGAGAATATGGCACTTCCTTGCTTTTTGGTAAATTTTTATGTTATATTTTTTAGGATTTAAAACAAATGAAAAACATATATATCTTTTAAATAAGATTATAAAACATGAGCTAAAAACAAGCTAAAATACAATATCATTTTTAACCCCCGAATAAATGTATTTATGTTAATAGGTTGAACATATCTATTTATGAAATAAAAAGATGCACATTTTTTCTTCCCCTCCAGGGGGTCTTTTGTGGGCTCTAGTGTCCCATATATGAAGGTAAGCTGACAGGAAACGTGGGGAAGACATGTGGCAAATATCGTCAGGTCTGGGAATCGAACCAGTGATGGCTGCATTCAGAGCTCAAGGCCTCCAAACCTGGGTTGCGCTATCCCCTACGCCACCACAGCAAGCCCAAAAGATGCAACTTTTAAAAAATGTTATACAAATGTATAACGTTTGCCAACAAATGTTGAGAATCTTGCATTTGGTTATGAGCAAAACCCACTGACACTGTTTTAGTCGTTAAAGATTTACAGCTGAGATTTCCAGCATCTCTCAGACTGAGTTATCCCTGCTTCATGTCATCCGAAGCATTAAAATTATCAGTGAAAGTCCAAAAACCTCATCAAAATGCCTCAGTACGCTCAGATTCACTTCATTAACAGGATTACTGCCCGTCTTTAATCTTGGTGTTAAAATAATACAGAAAACGTCAGACATTTCCTCGCCCGTACCTGATGCTTTGCTTTAATCTGTCTCCTCGTCTTCTCGTGGTTCTTCCTTAGACAAAGGTTGAACTGTTCCCAACAAACCTCTTCTCACAATGTATGGGCACGACGGGCCGGTAGGGATGTCAGCAAAACCTGAAGGACGTGAGGGAACAGACCAAGAACTTTTATTTTCTTCTGCAGACATTGGCCACTTGGGGGCAGTAAAGAGCACAAAAGACATTCGAGTTGGAGAACCAATAGTGAACACAATTCAATAAACAAATACATCCTTCAGAAAATATTTGTAAAGGGGGAAAATAAATATCAAATATTAAATGAACAGCTTCATCTAAAGTTATTTGCTTCAGTAATAAAAAAAAAAATCCTGTATTTAAGTCAATTATATGTTAAAATCATGTAAGATTATTACAGTATGACCGATTGACGGCAGGACATTATGAATTTATTTAAAATGTGATTTTTTTAAAAGAACCTTACCTTTCATGACGACCTCTGGCAGGCCGTACGGCTCGTACTCCGTGTCATCGAAGGCGGCCGACAGCTGCGTTCTGTTGCGGCGGATCCTTTCAGCGAGGCGGGCCGGATCGGCTGGGATGGGAAAAGAACCTGAGAGCAACATTTTGTCCCCTGCTTCCATCTTCTCCGCTGAAGAAACGGGAGAAACAGGAGGAGATTCGACTGACTCTTCCTCATCACTGAAGTCCTGCTCGGTCTGAGAGGCTGCAGACGCCGTGGAAACTCCACAAGGAAGCAAACTGCCCTCAGTTTGACTGCCGACACTCGCAGCCTCTACCTTCATATTACTGTCGCCGGGGTAAATCGGTGTTTCAAAGTCACCGGCTCCTCTGAAGCAGTCCAGTTTGGTCTGTTGAGTTTCTGTGTAGAAATGTTGCACTTTGCTTAGACTTGATCCTGAGATGCTGAGATCTTTGGCTCCATGATGTTGAGCAATATTCTGCGATGACACTTGGATGAGTTTAGCATCTTTCTTCAATTTGTTTTCCGACCAATGCAAGTTTATCTCCTGATTTTCTTTTTCAGATTCCTGATTAAAAAACAACAACAAGGCAGTAATTAAAAACAAACCAGGCAACCGTTTATTGACATTAACTAATAAAATATTGACATCTTAATGTGAATGTGCTTAATGTTTCCTGGAGAAAGATAAAAACAACTTATTGCTGAAAAGTGCTCTCCTACTGGAAACTATTTGTATTTTTAATAAGTTACTGAGAACTAAAAAAGGCTCCACTTATATTAATCTGTAAATGTCTAATGTGTTGCTTTAACAATTTGAAAAACACTTTATTTCTCTAGAATTTGAGCAAAATTGCACAGCTGCTTCAAATTAACAAGAAAAACTAACTGTGCTCATTCCTTCTCAATGGACTATATTTATTTAAGTACATGATGTTAACTACATTAAACAAAAAAAAACTCTGCGGTGCGTACTTATGAGTCTAGTATGCACAGAACCATGCAAAAGTATGCATACACCATTAACCTTTTCACATTTTGTCAAAATTCAACAAGTAGAAGGTAACTGTGAAGTGAGAGAAAACTAACGAAATGTTTTTCAGCTTATCTGTGCAACTTTAGATGTATTCAGCTCTCTTTACTTTGATACCCCCAAATAAAATCTAGTGCAGCCAAAAATCGATCAATTTTTTTGTCATAAAAGACAAAAAAATTGTCTTTTGTGCGTTAAACACAAATTATGGCAAAACGACTGTGAAACCTGGCAGTGGCAGCATCATACTATGCAGCTGGTTTTCTTCATCACATACTTCGATGTGTTTAGAGTCGATAGGGAGACAGATGGAGTTAAATATAGCAAAGGTCCTGGGAGAAAACATGTCAGAAGCTGCAAAAATATTAATAATTGAGAAGAGACCCCAAGCCAGATACAATGGAAAGATTTAGATAAAATGACCTAGTCAAAGTCCAAACTGTGGCAATACTAATAAAAGTGATGTTTCACAGATGAGCTCTGTCTAAACTACTTTGTAAAGCAGAATTGGAAGAACACTGCAAAAACACAAACTTTACCAAGTATTTTGGTTAAGTTCTTAGTGTAAAGATCTCAGTTCACTTGAAATAAAATAAAACTTACAAAAAACTTTTCAGCAAGATATAGCAGCTTGTTTTAAGTCAATTTCTTAATATTGATAAAACTAGCTACGACTATTAAGCTAAGTAGTATCGCTACTACTACAGGCAGATTATTTCACTTATAATGAGACATTTTATAATGAGATTTCAAATAATCTTCAAGCAAAATTCATACTTTTTAATCAATATTAAGAAATTATTGACTTAAAGCAATCTACTAGATCTTGCTGAAAAGCTACTTGTTAGTTAGTTTTGTCTTATTTCAAGTGTACTAACATATTTACACTATAAACTAGAGAAAAAATACTTTTTTGTGTTTTTGCAGTGAAATGTCCACCTCTAGATACGCAACGCAGGTAGAAACATCTAACAAAACAATTCCAGCTGCGACTGGCAGGTGGCGCTACAAAGCACTGACTTCAGAGGCTGAATACAAATGAAGGCCGCACTTTTCTGATTTTTATTTGGAAGAAATGAGAACTGTGTATCCTTTTAGGACTGCCGCTATGTGTTGCTCTGTCATACATCGAGGTTTGTGGTCACAGCTTTGCAAAATGTAAGAAGGTTCAAAAGGTCTGAAAAACTTTCCACGCCGCCGTGAGTGAGAGACTGAAACAATCACCGGGTCAAACTCTGCACCGCTCCGGGTCTGTTCCTGAAGAGACTTCTTAGGCGAACGGAGGCTCTTTGGTTCAGGAAGGCTGCTGTTCTGAAGTCTTATGGTTAATAAAAAACATAAAAACTTAGATTTTATAAAAAATTTGACGTCAAAAGATGGCTGAAAGTAGGCGGGGGGAGTTTGGTTTACCTGGAGAACAGCAGGCGACCCTGCAGTTTTCTAGAGGAGCAGCAGAGCGATACTTCATCCTCCCTGATGACCGTGACGACGTCCAGGTTCTTCTGGACCTGGCTGTGGCCGGTCTGAGCGAGGGGTTTGGTCAGCTCTTCTGTGGGTTCAGGCCGACTGGCAGCAGAAATCCGTCGCAGCGTTTCGCTCTCATCGTCTGCATTGGTGAGTAAGTGTTGGACTGCAGAGGCGGGCTGAGACGCTAGTCTCCATAAGGCGAGCTCCTGGGCCTGGACCTCAGTCTCCTCGGTGAGAGTCATGACTCGTCTCTGCAGCGCCTCCACCTGGACAACATGGGTATGGTTCACAGGGTAATTAAGAACAATTTTAACATCTTTTTCACTTTGACTTTTCATTTCACGTTCAGGGTAAGCAAAATGACTTTCAAAAGATTTTTCTGTTTCTCTCATTTTAACTTAACAGAAGTTTTCAGTCTCTTACTGGTGCAACAAAATATGCACATCAAACTCTGCTCTAGGTTTAATTTAATTTCTTCTCCAGCCTCGTTTAGTCAGCTTTAATCGGACCCTAGTTTGTTTCCCTAGAAAATCTGGTTTGTTTGGGGAGAAGTGACTGTGCAATCGAACTCAGGTACGGGGGAAAAAAAAGCAAACTCTGAACTGAAAACTTCAGTCTCAGTTCAATTAAAGTGTTGAACTCCGGCAGTTCGAATGTGAATGCCAAGTGGACTGGAGACCTCCCCAAAGGCAGGAAATTAACTGTTGCGCAGGGCATTCTGGGTAAATAGATCCAAACTAAAAAGTGGGACTCAAAATGAGAAATGGTTCGAGGTTTTTTATCAAAGACAAAAGAGAAATGGCACAATCGCTAAAATCTGATGCTACCCCACTTTTGTTTACATTTCCTGAAGAAGGAAGTTGCACTCTTGTCTTCTTCTAAGGTTTCCATGTTGCTTCCTTCAGTGGTATTTGGTGCAGCGCCACCACAGGCGAGAATGTAAACAGGTTTTTCAAATATTTGGTTCATTTGACATAGTCAAGTGGCAAAGCAAAAATATAGCAAATGAATCTTGTGGAGTATGAGGTGTGAAAATCGCTTATAGTCCACTATAAATTTCATGGAATAAAAACCAGTGCAGAGGAAATCATTAAAAAGTATTGAGTTTGTGCTCAGTACCTGTTCCTGCAGGCGGTTTATCTGAATCTCAGTCATGTCCTCTGCATTTCTTTCACCACTCATGCTGCTTGTGTTTTCTCCTTCCAAATCTTGACCTTCATCATCACTCCTCTTCAGATTTATTAGCAGCTGCTGGTCTCCTGCTGCCTCATTCTTGAGCAGATCTTCCCCTGCCAAGCAGGCCATGTTTTCTGTGTTGTTTTGATTCTCGCTGTCAGTCTGTGAAGTTTGGTCTCTGGTGTCCATGTTAGTTAAGTCTCTGACTCTCTGCTGCAGCAGCTGGTTTTCCTGCCTGAGAACATGAAGTTCTGCTAACGTGTCGACTCTCTCTCCACTTTGACTGAGCTGAATCTCTTCCTCCTCACCAACAGAGTCACATGGACCGACGGCAGACCTCTCTCCAGACCTCTCTCCAGAAGTTACAGCTGCACTTTCACCTTCACCACCAACAGGTGGAGGCATTTCAGCTTCACATTCCTCAACATTGGGCTGAATTGTTTCTTTTTGAGTATTTAAGTCTGAAGAGGGAAGAGGAGCAACAGCCTCTTCTTCCTGTATAAGTTCTGATTTCTCTAAAAGCTCTTCATCTCTTTTTCTCTCTTCAGTCTCTCTGTCAGCTGTCAGTGTTGCCACATTGTTTTCTTCTGCCATTAGTTTGTTCAACTCTTGCTTGCATTGCTTCAATTCCTCTCCCTGCCTCAAGAGGGCGCTCTCTTTCTCCTGCAGCTCAGCAAGAAGGCCTAAGATGTGCTGACTCTGCTTCTCAAAGGCAGTGGTCAGTTCTTTGGTCTGACGCGTTACCTGAGCAGACAGAAAAACAGAAAAGAAAATTGTAAACAGCACAAAATCTATCATCTGTAAACATCTGTTCATTTGGCTACACGACATTTAAACTAAACTTGTAGGTAGTTTCAGACGTTAACTGGAATAAATGTGAATAATTTAATCAAACAGAGTTTAACTAATGTGCATCAAATTTATCTATTTTTTACATCTCAATATTAGACAAAAACAGGTAAAAAATAAAAGATAATAAGGAATCTCCATCGACTTTTATAACAATGGAGTCTGACCAGGTTTAATTTTATTTTATAGTTTTCTAGATAAAATCTCTAGCAGTTATTATATAAATGTATTTTTTCCCCCTTTTCATAGAAAATTTCATATGAATTGGCTACCTGGTTTGCTGGAGAGACAAACAAAAAACAAAATGGATTGCTGGATGAGTCCAGATGGTTTTAAAAAAAATTCTTTTTCCTAAATTTACATGGGAAAAAAATCCTTCAAGGCCAAGTTTCCTACTTTCCCAGATTGTATAGGAAGCCAGATTTATATAAGAATGCCTCAATTAGAAATGATTGTGATGCCATTTCTTTTTTAACCCAACACTGTAAAGAAGGCTGTGAGTAAAATCATAATCTGAAACACAGCTCTGGATCTGAACTAAAGTTTTTTTTAGCCAAAACCCTAAAAGATTATTTGGAACACATATTTGTCTTTCTGTATTTTATACAAGATCATTAAGATTTACCTGGATCTGCAGGGCCTCAAATTTATCTCTGTACTTTTTGGCCCGCTCTGACTCCTTTGCACACTTTTTCTGCAGGACCTCCACCACCTTAGTGAGGTCAGAGGTCGGGGGCTGATCCCGCTGGAGGTCTAATGAAGAAAGCTTGATCTGATCCGAGGTTTCTTTGGTTGTTTGACTGCTGAGACGGAGAATGTCTTCAGTTTCTGTGGACAGGAGAGCGTTGCGTTGGTTGGTAGACTCGCAGAAGAGGAGGTGCTCCTCTGGGGAGGAGAGGAGACTGTTGTCAGAGCAACCGGTGTTGGAGGTGAGTTCGTCGTCAGGAAGGCTGGGTAGGGGGCTGCTGGAGGTGGAAAGCTTCTCATCTTCTACAGAGTCTTCTTCTCTTCTGTGCTTCAGCTCCTCGACGTCAGCCATAATCTCTACGAGCTTCAAGCTCAGCTCTGTGTTCACATCAGAATCTGTGTTCATCCTTTGGTTTCTCTCCTCTTCCTCCGTCTTTCGTTCCTCTTGTTCCAAAGCCAGCTGAGCTTTCACCATTGCCAGCTGATTTTTCAGCTGGATGTTCAGCTCGATCAGCTCACTCTCTCTGTCGTTTTGAGTGGTATTCGTCTCCTCTTCCTGCTTCTCCTCCTTCGCTGCCTCCTCTCTGCTTCTCTTCATCTCTGCCTCCAAAGCAGCAACGCTCCTCTTCAGCCTTTCCGACTCAGCCTTCTCATTCTCCAGCTTTACCTTAAGGTCCTTCTCTCTCTCCTCCCTCTCCTCCGCCTGGGTGGAGTGCTTGCGGCTGAGCTGTTTGAGGCGGGTCCTCGCTTCCGTCTCGGCCCGCCGCTGGGCCTCCAGGTCCTCCAGCCTTCTCTGGAGTTCTTCACGGATATCGCGGAGTTCCGAGCGGAGGCCGTCGTTCTCCCTCTTGAGGTCCTGAGATGAAGCGGGTTCATCAGATTTAGGAAGTTGTGCATGTTCGATCTTCAGACCTCCTGTCACAGCTGGGTGTTCAGCAGTTGTTGCTCTGTCGACGTCTGCAGTGTTTCTCCGACTCATTTCGTCTTTATCAGCTTCTTCTCTTCTCACTTTCTGTTGATGCTCGGAGTTTGTGATGCTGATCTGCTCGGCATCGATTCCCTCCCCTGGCTCTCTGGCAGAAGGACACGCTGCTGTGACCTCCGCCCTGCTCCCATCCCTGTTCTGCTCTGACTGGGAAGCTGTGGTCCTCCTGCTGTGGGCTGCGGCTCGAGACAGAGAGGAAAAACTCTGTCCAACGGGTCCAAACGGCGCAGGCTGAATCGATGCTGCAGGAGCTTTTTGTTCTGAGGTAATAAAAGAAACAGTTTTTCCATGAACTTTACATTTAACAAGGTTATTCTTCATATTTTACTCTAATCATGTCAGGAAAATAAACATGAAGTAGTTAAGTTTATGCTGGGAATGCAGCTTTGGTGCAGAATTCACAGGTGGTGAAATGGGAACATGAATTATTTCAGCTTTAATCTGTGTGAGATGACTGACATCTTAGAATCTTCCATGTTGTTCTACAAGAATTGATATAAATGTATTCAACTAAACTATATTTTAGTCTTTGGAAGGAATACAATAAATCCAGAGCCTTCCAGAAGTATGAATGTTTTCTCCATCTCTCACTTTACAACTCTGGGATTTTATGAGATGGGCTCTTTCAATCTTCCACAATGGCTCTTTATAACTCTGGCTAAGATGATGAAAAAACTAACAACTAAAAATGACTGGATAAACATAATACACAGTATACATCATGGAAAAGCTTTCTTTTTCCCTCAGGATACAAAAGAAAACATTTTACAAAATCTGGACTAAATGGACTCGATACGCAAAACCTTTCTGGTTGCATTTTCTTTAAGAATGAAGTTCAGGACTCAGAACTTTGTCCTGTGATTAAAGATAGGTTTTCTTTGACTGCTGTGTGTTGTTATATGTTGATTTTACATACTGAAAAAAAATATATAAAAAACAACTAACATTTTTAAATTTGGATACAATAACAACAACATAAAGGTTTTTGGATTTGCCAAAACATGCTATCTTTCTGGTTATTGCTTTGGGTTTTTTCTTTTCAAAATTTTCCACAAATGACATTTTATAGAGGTTTATATTTTATTTTAAAACCTAAAAATAGAAATAATAATTGTTGCTGCACTGAAGTTTGCACCTGATTTTATTTATGGGTATGAAATTAAATAGGGTGAATACATAACAGGCCTTTGCTTATTTTCTTTGTAAAAAAAGCTAAAACATGTATTATTTTCTTGCGCAGCTCAAGTTTCCATCATTCTGTGCTGCTTTATCATATAAAACCAAACAGAAAATACTGAAGTCTGCAGCTGGGGACAGTTTTGCACTTCACTGTGCAAATCATTCAAGAACTCCTAAATACACAGTCGGCCACTATGTGATGAATCCATGAGAGGGATTCATTCATAGCTCTCTCTCCTCACCCTGCAGTTCTTTGAGGAGACGCAGGGTGTCAGCTTGCTCCTCCTGCAGTCTCCTCCCCTCCTCCTCCAGAGCTCGCTCTCTCTTCCTGCTTTGCTCCAGGGTTACCGCCACACCCTCCGCCTCACGTACGGCTTCCTAAACCGCGGTTTGGAAACAAGAAAACACAAAGGAGGAAACAAGAAAACACAAAGGAGGAGGAGGATTAAATCCAGTTAAACAAACTGATCTGTCAAATCTACTGAGAGGGTTTCATCTGTTTTAATATTCAAGTAGGAGTAAAGAAATTAAGTATATTTATTTCTTAAATCAATGCATTTGATTGTCAGAAACATTATATCTCTAATAATCAATTTAAAGACAACAATGACTACATAGTTGAATATGTTTGAAGGCATTTTTCAGATAAGAGGATGCTGTGTAAGAGAAAAACACAGAACTATAAACTATCACAGTTTCACAAGAATAGAAAAACCTGATCAAGCAAGTTACAAAAAGTAACACGAGCAGTAATGTGTCACAGTGCAGCAGCACTGTGTCTGTGCAGTTTTTAACCAACAAACTTTTACTGAACTTAACAGCCAAGTTAAGTTGTTTTACTGCTGGAAGTAAAAAAAAAACTTTTCCTTATTTTGCTTACTTATATATTAGATAGTAAATAGTTTATATGATTCTAATAAATCTTTTTGAATTCTAAAAGATTTATCCACATGGAGACAGAGGAAGACAGAGGAAGACAGAGTTCTCTTATAATTTATTCATGCTTCATCTTCAGTCCAGTCATCTGGCTGACATATGGCACGCTTTTTAAAAATGTATGTCGGCCTCGCTAAACTCAACACCTAGCTAATGAATAACTGACCCACACAGAAAAACAAGACTTTGGACCACATCTGTGTGTGTCTGTGTGTTACCGTCAGCTTGGCTTGTGTCTGAATCTCTTTCTTCTGGCTGTCCTTCAGCTGCTCCTCCGTCCACTTCAGCTTCTCCTTCAGAGATTCCAGCTCTTTGTCCAACGCCTGCTTCTGCAGAGTCAGCTGGTAGCAAAAACAAATGAGGCGTTAGCTGGTAGAAATATGGACCGCAGTTTAAAGACTTGGTGATTTATTTATGAAAGAAAATAAAGATTGAAATTAACTTAAAAAAAACAACAACAAAAAAACAAAAGACTCTTGTGTTAGGTGTATTCATCAAGATGAGAGAAGGAAACAGAAAGCAGGGATAATAAACATACGTCAGCGTTACAGTTTGAAGAAACTAAGACTTACAGCGAAAGTATTCATTCCTTTTGAGTAGATAGAAACTTTAATGTAGTTTATTAGAAAATTATGTGACAGACAAAAACAAGAAACTGCAGAGGGAATACATAACCAATGCAGCCAGCGCTACATTAGGATGGCTTAGATTAAAGCATATTCATCTGGTAGAATAGCCTAGTCAAAGTTCAAGCTAAGAATCCGTGAAAACTAATGTGAAAAGATGCTGTGAATTCAATTCAACTGAAATGTAGTTATTTTGATAATAATAACAAGTAAAAATGTCTGCAGATGTGCAAATCTATCAAACTAAAACCTGGTTCTACAAAGTGCTGATTCAAGGAAGCAAATACACACCACACTTTTCAGTTTTATATTTGTGTTTATTTTTGCAGCCTGTCAAAAAGACCCAATGTGTTTAATTGAATCTACAAGGTCTAAATAACAGTTTGACAACAACAAGAAGCTGCTGTAAAGAGTTATGAGCTTAAAAAAATAGACTGAGGACGATGATGCCACGGATTCTTTCCTACTTCTTAAAACCTTCCCCCTGAGCCAATCTTCCTCTGCTTTAAATAGAGTTATGATTTATGACTTCCTTTTTCATCCTTCACTTATTCAGTTTCATCAGTTTTTTAAAATGGAGACACTTCCAAAGATATTTATTGAGATATTAAAAAACATTCAATTGCAAATAGATATATCGCAAATGGACAAAGCAACTTGTTATATAAAGAAATAATAAGATACTCTGACTCCCGGAGAGAAGAATATAAAGAAATAAATGGCAACTAATCCACCGTCCTGTCCACAAACACACTTCCTTCAAAAATCTTAATATTGTTAGTTTTGCACAAAATTATGTTTGTTATTCTTGTTTCATGCTTTGTTGTTGTCATGCAGAACATTTCAACTTGTGTAGTAAAGAGTTCATTAAATAAAAAATAGCATTACAGCGTGACAGAGACCGAGTGTTACTGCTGAAAAAAGTAATTTCACAGCTTTAAAGCGGCTAATATTGAGTGTTGGTCTAATAGCGAGTGAAACTACACTTCCTATGAGTTTGGACATTTCTACTGACTGTAGTAGCAAGGCCTTTTTCTACAACAACTCGACTCTACTTTAAATGAACCATTAAGATGAATCAGATATCAGAGAAATCTTGGACATTTGATTTTTATTATGAATGCAAATGTTTGCAAAGCTCTGCACGCTAAAGCAAACCAGCCGGCTCGGTGCATAAAGTCTCACTTTAATCTTTAATGAATTCAGATACTATAAAATGACGCCGACTCTGATGGGTTTTGTTATGGGTCAAACTCCAAGCATGTGCAAACAAATTGTCAAATGCAACAAGTGTAATCTACTCATTATAACACCATTCATCACACTTCATCTGTTGCTGATTTTGTGTGAAAATTGTAGCCCAAACAGTCGACACCTTCTAAAAAAGACTGAATTTCGTCTACTTTTTAAATTAACTTCACTAACAAATCTTATGCTAGCAAAAGCAAATCATCTGTCTAAACTGATCGTGCTGCAAATAAATCCTATGAATATACTCCTCACATTGTTTCCTGTCTCTATTCTGCAAGCTTTTAAAGGTCATGGGTCACAGTCACAGTTGTTACCTTTGCTGCTTAACGTTTTCCACCGGGACAAACCGAGAGGAGAGAAGAGGAGGACGGAGCAGAGTGGGAGCAGGATGTGGGGGGTAGAAACACAAAAAGCAAGACAGTGAAAGAGAGAAAGGCAGGAAAAAAAGAAAAGAAGAAAGTTTGGGAGAAGAAAAAGTTACATTTATTGATCTTCAGAACAAATAAATACAAACAATTGCACAAGTTAAAGGGGGAGGAAGAGAAGGTTGGGTAAAGAAGGGGCAAAGGGTGGAAATGGCTGATAAAACAAGACAGTTTGATGAAGCAGAGCTTCATGCTGCTCTGCAGTTTCCACTGTTGATGCAGACGTTATTTTATCAAACGTGGCCGTGTTATTTCAGAGGACGGCCACATGTTGTTGATGTGTAACATTCTGAGCTGCATGTTTGCCTTCACCTTGTCAGCCTGGGCCTGCAGAGCGTTGTGGAGCGACCTGGCCTGCTGCAGCTCCTGGTTCAGCTTATTCACCTCCTGCTGGTGCTGCTTCTCCACACTCTGCCTCTCCTTCTGCAGCTCCGCCAAATCCTGCAGCCATAACACACACTCCACAGTCTGAAGCAGAGAGAAGAGATCCGACTGCTTTCCGTTTCTCCTGCAGGCGTCGGACTGACCTTCTGGTGCACTTTCTCCAGCTCCTTGGTGCGCTGCTGGTGCTGAAGCCGACTGCTCTCTGCATTTTGCCTCTGGCACTTGAGCTCCTCTTGAAGCTGCTTCAGCTTGTGCTCGGCTTCTGATGCCTGAAATAAAAGAAATTGATCATATAGATGTTTTTCTTAAAATTTTTATCAATTATTTTATAAGTAAGTGAATGTATTGTAGCCAAGACAATTATATTTACTTTACAAATAAGAACAACATTTCAAATTTAAAGCATAGTTTTAGGAGACATGTTTCTCTGTGGAGGAAAAGTTTCTGCATTAATTCAAATAAATAAAACTAATAATTACTTCAAACAAAACACATTTTCTTAAGGAGACAAAAAAAAGTAATGATAACACTATGCTAACAAAAATGTGACAAGTACAACAAAAAAGTAAACTAAATGGATAAATAAAAAATAAAATCTTGATGAACTGCCACCGATGAACATGCCTTATCTAAAGATATATAATAAAATCGCAACAAATCAACTAATAAATTAACCGCATGATAAAAAGTAAAACGATGATTTCCATTTGCATGAGTGTTTGTTTTTCTCTCTCTTTTTACCAAAGACTGGATGACAGAAGGCTTCAGTCGGGTGGATTGGTCTCAACTCTTTTTGAAGGACAATTTTGTTTACAGAACATTCAGTATCAATTTTATTTGTTGTTTAAGTTTTGTTTATTTATCTTGGATATTTGAAATCTCTTCCAGTTCCAATGCTAAATGCTCATCCGAAATTAAAGTTCATTGCTCTTTGACTGGAATTATTATGCCATTACCAATATATTACTTGAAAATGTCTCAAAGTGATAATATTTCCATTTATTGCAATAACTCCTGGGACGATTTATTGTCCAGCAGGATTTGTTGTTGTGGCAGCAGGTCTAAGTAGTGGTGATGCTTGTGCTTTTACCCGTTCTTTGTCCTGAGCCAGCCGTGTGTGCGCCATGTTGAGCTCCTCCTGGGTTTTCTGCAGGTCCAGCTCTTTAGCAGCGAGCTCCTTCTTCATCAGCCCCATTTCATTCTGGACCGTCTTCAGATTCCCGACCTTCTCAGACAGCTGGTCCTCCAGAGCCGAGAGACGACTCTGCAGCTGTGATGAAGATACTGGTGGATCGACAAAACACAATATCTCATCATTAAGGTCTGATAGTTCTGATAAAAATAACATTTTATCTGTGGCAACCAGTGAAGTGCAGATTTAAGCAATTAAATTTGACAACAGTTAGATCTAGTAGAAATAATGCCAATAAACTAATACCAAAGGTCATCTTTAGAGTCACTTTAGTAAAGTTTTCAGTTTTTCACCAGTTTTCAAATTATAAATACCAAAATTAAAAACTGAAAGACAGACTGCAAGATTAATAAATGGGTAGATGGACCAGACAGAGACAAGAATATAAGAATGTCATCGTCAAAATATGTCCAATATTCATATTGCAAAGGACAGCTCAGAGAGCAATAATTGTTGGCTAACATTTTCCAAGTGTTGCATTTTCATGCTAATCTAATATTTAGCCAGTTGGAGAAAGTCTCGGCTAAATTAGATCAAATTTTACAACATTAAGTCATTGTATTAAAACTTGTTTAGATTTTATGCCATTAACTGCAAGACAACATGCTATGGAAGATGGATCTGCTCAGAAATATTACTGTCTTAAATGGATGGATGAAGGACAACAAAACATAACAGATGATTGGAAAAACTAGAAAATAAAATATGTATATTTGTAATTTCTATTTTTTAAGCAGAAACACCAGGATTTATCCTGGATTTATGGAACCAGTAACTAAAAAACAAAGCAGCAGAACATTGCAGGCTCTTCATAAATGGGGTCAATCCATACAGACTGGTTCAATGATAAACACACAGCTGGAGTTACTGTAAAAAGAATAATTAACCAAGTCAGTCCACACAATAAAAACCATTTTGCTTTTTTAATTAAAAATATATTTTGTAATTTGTTGCAATCTATATTTTGTTTTTGTGTAATAAATACAATATATTCATTATCTAATGTCATAGAAAGCTGTAATGATTAAGGAAAGTCTACTATGATACTCTGTAATGAATTTTCTACAATAAATAGTGTGAATGGAGAGAAGCAGAGTAAAAACGCTGCTCCTGATGTCCCTTCATAGTTTCAAGTTTATTTGTCTCTTCCTCCTCTGAACAAACACAAACACTTTGCAGCTGAAACTAAGGAAAGTCTTACATCATGAAGTGTTGCAAGACTTCAATGAAGCTGCTTTCAGAGCAGGGATAGGAATGTCTGGCTGAGGCAGAGATTGCTACACAAACTCTTACGTAACAACTTTTGGTGGGGTTATGCGGAGCACTTATTAGACATATTGGCTAATTTAAGCGGAACATAAACTGATGTGTTAAGATAAAACTCAACATCTAATCCAAATCTGATCCACTCTGTCTGGAAGTTCAGGATTAGAAATGAAAATGGATAAGTGGACAAAAGCATGATCATGCTGAGCATAATCTTTATAGTAATCCAGGTTACTTTTAATCTTTCTTGGGATAAATATCACAATCTGAGCAGGATGCATTTGAATAAAGTCATCTGATAATCTTACTGTCTGTTTCCATCTTGTGGACCTTTTCTTCAGAACTCCGGTCCAATCGGCCTTGATTCAGGACCTCAGGGCTTGGCGCCTGAGGAGAAGACGCAGGTCGTCTTCTGGATGCAGGTCCAGAGTCATCTCGTTCCCATGGAAACACCGCCGAAGGTGTGGAAAAGACATCCGACTGGTCAGACGGGTGGCGGAGCGGTGTGCTCTTGTGCTGCTGTCGAGGCAGCGAAGGTCCGGACGCTTCTGAAAACTGGAGCCGCTGCTGCAGCGAAAGATTAGAAAAAGCAGAATTAAAGTTTTTCCAGTTTAACTAAGAACATGTCTTTTAAAATTTACTGTTAAGGTGATTTATTTGAGCTGTCTTTTTTGCATAGCACACAGTTTCACAGTTATTAGATCATGTCAAAACAAACCATAAAAATCAAGATGTGATATTCTACATTTGTCTCATCCTACAAAAAAAAGTTTAGATATATGCTTCTCCTGTTCCAGACCAACAAGGCTTATACAAATATAAATGCAGCAAGCTTGATGTGGAAGAACTTGGCTGGCCTGCACCGAGTCCAGTCTCTAACCTAGTAGAATACCAACAGGATGGATTAGAGAGCCAGGACGTTTCATCTAACATCAGTGTCTCAAATGCACTTCTGAAAAAACACAGTGAAATATACACATGAACACTGACCTGTGGAAAGCAGGCTGGTGAGTAAACATAGTTTATATCTGTTGTTCAAATGCTTTTCAAGAGAAATCCACCGAGAAACAGAAGGTGAGTGGAATCTGATGAACTTTAGCTCAAAAATCAGATTTATTTCTGAACAGTGAATGCCCCATAGCTAAACTGGTATTTGTATTTTTTTGTTGTTGTTTGGTCTCTTTGCTTATCTAAATGGTTAGTAGATCAATACATGAGTTTTTTAGTCTGTAATGTTTGTTTAAGATCTACTAATCTGTGTCTTAAAAAAGGTCTAAAAGAGAAAAATAGAAACTGATTGCTGTAGCGAAATTTCCCTTAAAAATGCAGTTTTCTAGTGTTTACTGTAAAACCCAGAAATGTTTTATATTTTCAGTATTTTTAATGCAAGCAGAAGGATTAAATAAGTGCTCACTTCTTCCTACTTCTTTTGAAACAGAAAAGTGGTGTTGAATTCTTTTGTTCTTGGTTGTGTATGCACATGTTTTCTCTGTCGTACTGATTGCTTGTTTTCTCATTTCTAAAAACCTTTTGAAATAAATAAACAAATCAAATCAATTTCTTTACATTTATGTTAGATTTGGTCTTGTCAATATGTTTTTTTTCTAAACAATCAAACTTGACTGATAAAAAGGGGAACATTTTGTTAAGAATTTTGATTAAAAATAATAACATTCAAATATAATCTTTTTTTCTAAATAAACCTCTCTGTTTCTATATAAAAGGCCAAAATGGTAAAGAGAAAAACTAATTTCTTCCTAGTAAAGGGAAGTCTCGTTACCTGCTCCTCAGAGGGAGTTAAATGTTTACTAATGTGTTTAAATGGCAAAAGCAGATCAAACATTAATTACAGACATGTGGTCCATTTAAGTGGAATAAAACTAAGTCTGTAATTTGAGGATAGACTGGAAGAACAAAGACGGATGTTAGTTCTGTTTTTCTGGCATGACAGGAGCTAAATCCTCTCAAACTCCACAGGAGTTTAGGATTTGAAGAAAGCTCAGTGGAAGAATAAGCTGGTACTTACTCTGACGTGATGACCTCGGCTCTGTCCTTCATCCCGCTGCCCAGATCTGTCTTCCTGTCTGCTCCCTGCAGGGCAGAAACACAACATAGCGACTGAAGTCAGAGCCTCAAACGTATCGACAAAGTTGAACATGAACAACAGCTGCGAATATCCAAACAGTGGAAAGATAAACATAGCAGCCCCCAGGGAGAGATAGGCTGGGAAAGCTTCAGAGCTGAAGGACTTTATTTATAATCTCTGCTCATCTGGGGATCTCTGTGGTCTTACTGTTTAATTAGCTAAATTATACAGGGGAATTAATTTAAAGGAAGGATAAGACAGGATCTGCTAAAGAGAACAAACAAAGGAGTCATAAATTTCAAACTGTACCATTGTGTTCCCAGGGTGAGGATGCAGTCCAGCAGGGTGTGGAAAACAGAGTGGTGTCTCCGCGCCGGCTGCTGTTCTGCAGCTTTTCCAGCTCAGCTTCCAATCTGCCACAGAGAGAGGACTGATGGTGGAACAGGGCAGGAAAACAGAAAACCCTCTGATAACAAATGTGATCCTGATGCAGGAAACTAACAGAGTTGGAATAAAACCAGTGTTGACTCAGAAGCGTAATTTAAATGAAATGTCTAGGCCTTTGCAAAAGGCTTTAAAGCATTACATTGTGTCACATTACAACCACAAATGACAGAGTGTTTTACATGCAATTAATGAAACAACAAAGTGGAAGAAAAAATTACTAATAAGGGCCAATAAGGAATAATCTGTTGATGGGAAAAAATAAAAGGATGAAAAGAAGAATGCCACTGTTGGAATAAATCATCCAGTCCAGTTACAGTTTGCAACAAGCAAGAGAGCACAGAAAATAAATGGAAAAATGATACAATCTGACGAGATCAAACACTGCATGTGTGACGGTAAAGTAGCAAAAGGCATTTCAACTATGCATCAACCGAGAGGGTTCAATGCAATAGAAAGCCGCACTTCCCACATTGTAAATTGGAAGAAACACTGCCCTCTCGACAAATATATACTGAGTTACCACTAAGTCTGTCACAATAAGCAATTCATTAAATTAAAATGAGCTAAAAAAAATTCATTCTGATGAATTATACATTTTAGAGGGCAACTTTGTTTGCAGAGACTTTATAATTCATGTTTCATTTATTGTTTTTGGTTGTCATGTTTTATTTCGGATATTTAAAATGTCTTCCAGTTCCAGCATTGTGTTCGTTTGAAATTAAGGTTTGTTCATTTTTGAGAGGGTAAACTTAAACTATAAATATATTACTTGAACAGAGTCACAAAACAATTATTATTTATTTGTGACAATTTATCACCCAATAAAATTTTTATTGTGACAGGTCTAGCCACCATGTTGAAATCCCATTGGAATACATTGATATTTCTGGTTGTAATGAGACAAAATTTGAAAAAATTTAGTAAGAAACTGCATGCAATTTGGAGACATCTTATCAAATGAAGTGCTTGATGTTTTACTTTACAAATTACAACATACTTAATAATATGTGCATAATTCTATTATGGTTAATGATTACATAAAACAACATGGTGGCAGGAAACCTAAATATCAGTGACATAGCACTTTAGCTGTGTTTTCATAGTTGACTCCTGCTGACCTCTTGACTTCTTGGCTCAGGTGGATGTTTTGGTTACGAGTCGCGTCGAGCTGCCCCTCCAGAGAGCAGACCTGGGCCTGCTTGGTGTGAAGTTCCTGGGCGAGGCGCTCTTTGCCGGTCACGGCCGCCTCGGCCTCCTCCCGAACGCTTTGCAGATCTCTCTGAACAAACTGCAGCTCCCCACGGACCGTCTCATACTTGGAAGAAAGGAGGAGTTTATGGAGTTTAAAGTTTATGAAGTGTACAGAGAAGATGACACATTGTATTTTAGTAAAACACAAGATAACATCATCAGAATGGAAGGTTAAAATATTCTTGTTTAAAAGCACACCGCTGATGCTAACAGTAGCATTTATGACTTTACTAACAAGTTACTGGTCATATTGATTCTCTTGTAGCCTGTAACTGAGAGCTATTCATAAAGCACGTCTGTGTTTACCTTCGCTGTTTGTTTTTCAAGGCTGGTTTGAATGTTGTCCAGCTGCAGCTGCTTCTGCTTGTTCTCCCTGGACAGTCGCTCCTTAAACACCTGCAGCTCCTTCACCTTCTGCAGGACCCTCCCAGATAGGCCCACCGTCCAATCCTCCTCAGCCCAGCTCATCTCTGTCCGTCTGGGCCTGACACCATCGGATCAACAAATCAACACAAGCACATTTTGATAAAAACAATAGAACATCATCCTGTACAGGAAATGCTAACTTTAAATTATCTACTAGCAGTTGTTAGACTCAAAACTTCTAGAGAAGGGGGTCAAAAGTGTGGCACTGGGGCCATTTGCAGCTCTTGAAATAATTTTCCATGGCCAACAACATCAATTCACAAATAGTACAAATTTGGCCCGCCAGCACTGCTATATTGATGAAGATGGACAGAATTTATCATTTTTAAGGAGATTTTTAAATTAAATTTTAAAAAAATATTCAATATAATACAATTTTTTTTATTAGCAACATTTCTTCCTTATTTTAATTTTATTTAAAGTCAGACCACAAACATCCCGAGACATGTACTAAAATAAAGATTTGGGCACATCCATTCATTAAAGGTAGTAACATAACTCATTATAGTTGATTATAATAGACAACGTTTAAATATTAGGGAAATGTATGTTTTTATTTTGAAATAAAACAGACTTGTGACACCCTTTATATGTTTCAAATTTACAGTGAATAGATTCATTTTCTACAACGATCTCACTTATTGCTGAACTAGTAAAAAACTAAACAAACCTGTTTCATAAAATTAAAATTATGCTTTGTGACTAATTATTTTGACTGAGAAAACAGGTCATAATATTAGAGCAATGAGGAAATCCAGGCTGTATAAAATAAGTAAGGTGCATATAACTCTTGTTGCATTATGTTCAAACATAATACATGTCTTAATCCTCTCTGAGTCTGCTTTTCTTTACGACTCTTGCTTTTGTTGCTCAGGCTTTGCTGCCTCAGAGGGACAATGGTTGTCACAGCTGGGCAGCTGTGACTCAATATTTTCCTACACAAAGACAAACTGTTCCAACAGCACTGCCTGCCAGACGAAAATAAATCCCAACTTTCCCATACTACGGCATGAGCAGTAGTATAAAATACTTGCTTCAAGCGCAGGAGGTTTCAAGTTCAGCGAGATTCAAAGGTATTGACTGGAAGTTAGTGCGTGGAGGTAAACAGCACACGTTGCTATAAATAAGGGCAGTTGAAAGTGAGAACACTGGAATGAAGAAAAGCCTGACTGAAAATGACAGATAAAGCTAAGCTCAGTTTTGACATGCATTGCAGCCTGGAGGCTTATCATCAGGACTCGAGCTGCACTCAGTTTGTGTTATAGCTCAGTGTTGCTGTCATTGTTTACCCGTTTCCCTGCAAACAGACAGAAGGCAAGCAAGAAGCTGTCAAAGAGCGCACATAACCAGGATTTACAATCATGCTTCCAGATGACTCAACAACACGTAATCATCTTTGTTGTGTTTAAACTTGTTTTTTAACCATTTCAAGTATTTTTTTTATTTTATGACTAATAAATCTGCATATTTACAATTGTATGCCAGTCATGGTTGTGGTAATAAATATAGTACAAGCACAGAAAGAGTAGTTGAGTTTGAACCTTAAATTTTTCTGCTTTGTTCGCTGTTACCAATTACTTTTCTTTCATCAACTAATTGCTTCAGCTCAGAGACAGATTTAATCATGAACTTAAGTCCATTGTTGCACCTGGTGTTTCACAATCACAGTCGGAGATCAGGATTAGGTGAGAGATTTTTATTAAACACAGTAACATCTCTGTCAGTGGACATGTCTGCTAAATGTTATGACCATGATTCCACACAGCTGCTAAACAGACAAAAATTGGAGGTTTTAGTATTATGGTACATTAGCTTTGACAAGCAGCAATTTTAAAGTCACTTTCTCATGAAATGTGGTTATATTTATTATATAATAAATAACATCCACCATCATTAGATTGATGTTGGCTTAATAAGGGAAACTAATCAGTCATATTTTATGAGTCATTTGCCCAATATGGAAATAAAATAAACAAAAATAAGGAATAACACAAAGTGTATAGTCTCCAAAATACATTATTAAATTGAAATACACATGAGGCTTGAGAAACTAACTATTGGAAATACTTAAATATTGAGAAAGTGATGTGTTTACCTGCATGACATAGGAAAGTGCAACTAAAAATTGAAAATAAACGTAATGAAATGACTAAATATTCTGATAACTATGTGTTACAGCTGTTTTTGAGAGTTTCTAATTCTGATCTGCTTTTGGGCCCCTCTTATGAAAAACAAAAAACGCATCAGAACCTCTGATCAAACCAAAATAACTATGAAAATGTCTGCCAATATCAACTTCTCACATAAATATTACTGTTGTGGCCAATAACTGCTATTAAACAATGTTGTCCTACTACTTAACGCTGTGACTAAATGACCACATTGGACTGATACTGATATGTCGAAAAATGACCATCATTAGCCAACACCATTTAATGGCAATGTATTTTTCCGGGAGGTGATGTTCATTCAAGTAATATAAACAAATGTTCTTATTGTAAACTAGGAGCTGATTACAGAAAATGTATTTATTTAATAGGCCGTCAAAGAGAAAATGAAACTTGGAGGGTAAAAACTGATGCCTGATTGGTACTAGATGTAAACCTGAGAACGCTTGGTGTAAAATAACCAGACCCACCACAATACGAAATAAAAAAGAAACAATCAGCACCAACTATATACTTAATGAGCTGCACTTTAAGAGAAATGTCTTCCAAGTGTAAATGTGTATTTGACGATGAAAACAAATCCACATTTTTTTAAAAACTGATGCAAAAACTTGTATAGATGCTGAATAATTGTGTAATAAATTGCCAAAAAGTTTAATTATAGCCATAGTATTAGTCAAATACTGCAGCATTGAGAAACACCATTTCTTACAGCCACACTGAAGACAATAGTGTCTGACTTTATAAATAAATTAGACACTTAAAGCCAACCTGTAGCTAAAATATGATTCACCACTGTAGGGGGTTGGATAGGCATACTCAAATATTACTTCACATATTTGGTCAAATGTTTGCTTGTTTTTTGCACAATTGGAGTCCCATATAATTTATTTCACACCATGAGAAAACAGAAAAATAAATAAATAATCTGAAGGTTTCCTCAACAGGTAAGCTTTACCACGTGATCAATGACGTAACAAATGAATAAAATTTATATTGCTTTTGTGGCAATTGTTAAAATGTTGCAATAACACATATACAAGACGTGGATACAGGAGGCAAATATCCGGAAACCCCTATTATAATGTTTCAATAAAATTCAAACAATTAATAAAAACAAACAGAACGAAAATCGTCATTTTTACGTCAACTTTGTGAACGACTCGCAAGCTTTGCTAAAACAGGTCAGGAGATTTTCCATCAGGTGTCAGCTCGGTCCATCAGTGACCAACGGCTGGCATCGACCCAGCAGTGATGCTACAAGCTAACCCACAACAAAGCTACTTACCATTCACTTCAGAGCGTCACAAAGAGCGCGACCGGCCGCTCAGACACGGCCGTGACAGCGGTCACGGAGCCACACTCCGGCGTCCACGGAGCCAAACAACGACCTTAAACAGGACAAAACTCAACCCGAATGTTGACAGCTTTTGTGTGAGCCGCAAAATACCGCGGGATCTGTCCCACTGATAACCCAACAGAACCCGGGCGGCACGAGGCAGGAGGGGGCTGATGACGTAGCAGGGGAATGTTTTGGGACAAGTCCGCGTGGCGGGGTGACTCTCTGAGGCCCCCTAGCGATGAAAAGATGTCACTCACTCAAGTCCCGTAAGAACGTCAGACACGTCACTGTATACTAAATGATCATTTGTGTATTTTTTAATACTAAACTCTATAATTACTAAAATATATATCTTCTACGGCTGAGTTGTGCATTTCGCTGTTAATTTGTGTTTTTTATTAAAACAAACTTGCATAGTAATTACTGTTTAGTACTCATTCCGTATTTTCACTGTGTTGTTCAACAGCTACTGTATTTTCTAATTTTTTTTTGCATATATGTATTGATATTTTCTTATTTGTGTTTTTAGTTTAACTTGTATGATGATTCTCTTTTACTCTTTATTCTGTTGTTTTTCTCTTCTGCTACTCTCATTTTATTATGTCTCTGACAGATTAAATTTCCCTCTTGTGGGACTATTAAATAACTATTTTTGTTTTATTAAAATGACCTTACATAGTAATTGCTGTTTAGTACTCCTTCAATATACTCCATATGTTGTCCATCAATATCTGTATTTCTTTACAAATACATACAGATTTTTTTGTATTTATATTTCTAATTTAACTTGTATGGCATTTTTTTCTACACTGTTTTGATTTTTATTTTGCTGCTTTTCCACTTCTGCAGCTCTTATTTCATTATGTAAATTTTCTGTTGTGTTAGTTGTAGGACTAATAAAGGATTATTTTATCTTATTTTGTCTTATCTTAACTTTCCCTTTGTGAGGCAAATAATTCTATTCTATTCTATTCTATTCTATTCTATTCTATTCTATTCTATTCTATTCTAAACCAAAGCATTTTTTTTCTTTCTACTTCTAAATTATGCACTACTTTGTGTTGGACTATCATATACAGTATTTAAATAAATAGTACATTGAAGTTTGGGGTTCTGACAAATGACAGCATAAAAACAAAGACATGGAAGAACAATTTTTGAAGGCGCTGCATAAATAAAGTCTGGACTTCTCAGTATAGATGACAAGTAGTTGTCTAAGTTGAAGGTCAGGACTCATTTTGTGCCATTAAGCAACAGGTGACAAACTCCAGTGCTCCAGGGCCGCTGTCCTGCAGTTTTTAGATGTGCCACAAGTACAAAATACTGGAATGAAATGGCTTAATTGCCTCCTCCTTGTGTGGATAAGTTCTCCAGAGCCTTGCTAATGACGTAATTATTCTATTCAGGTGGGGTGCAGCAGCAGAGGCACATCTAAAGGTTGCAGGAACTGGAGTTTGACACCCCTGCATTAAGCACAAAGTGAAAGGTACTTAGATGAGAATGGATAAAAATAAATTAAAAAATAAAAAATTTCTTGATTTTGAGGCGTCTGTAATGATACCTTGCAGTGTGTAATTATGTTCTTGCCTCTTACTGACTGAAATGTTCTTATGACAGGCCTAAGCAGGTAAGCTTAAATCGGTCTACACACTCTTAAATATTCTATTAAATTCAGTAGACTTGCTCTCAGTAATATTTACAAAATCATCTCTTCCTGCTATATAGCTGTACCAGGACAGAGAGAAGAGTAGTAATTAGATTATAACAACAAGCAGTCATTCTTCCAGGTAGGCTGTGGATTTGAATGTAATCTGGGATTTGGTGGCTCAGTGCTGAGTGGTGTGGAAACCCAGAAACTGGCCTGATGTTCCTAACATATACTGAGACAGACTGCAGAGTATTTACTGGTGATCGTTATGTCATGTCACTGTAATAATGTGTAATAACTCTGGCATTACTGAGAATATCTGAGAAAAATATCAGATATACAGTTTTTAATGTTTTGCGGAAAAAATAAAAGTTTGAAATGTTTATCCAAGATTAAACTTGTCAGACACTGTGAACAGTTTCTTCTTTAAAGACACAAAAAGCTGCGTCTGACTATTAAAAAGAAGGAATTAATTGATGCTGAAAAGAGAATAAAGAAATGTAGCTAATTGAAAACAGATCAGTTTGATGTCACCCCTGTCTGTATGGTTATGTAAAATGATTTCCATCACTCACACTGACGCACCCGGCTCTCCCTGCAGGCGGGCACTCATGTCCCAATAAGCTCATCTCGTCACTCTATCTTTATTAATACGGGACGACATTCATTCTCAATCCCAAACTCACACACTCGCTCCACGCACGCCTCAAAGTATTACCTGCGCTGTCTGCCGGGGACCTCCACAGGTAGCCAGGCAGTCAGGCAGCTGTGCGCCACCAGCTGGAGTCTCATTCATCCACTCTTCCTATGGAGGTCTGCTCTTCGTCTGGCTGCTGACAGAGTCTTGACCAGACAACTGAGGGATTTCTGCCAGATAGAAACACACCACCACTTTGTACATTCACTGTCATAAAGGTATGTGAACGAATAAAAGGGGAGAATACTCATGTGCTATTATTTAGCTGTTTGCTGTGATTTTAATCCACTTTTTCCACGTAAAGGTTGTTTATTTTGTCACATTGTGAGATGTGATTTCTTTTTTCCAGATGTTTCCTTGGTCGGCTGTCTTCTCCCTTGAGCCCAAAGTGCCGGGTCAGCGCAGCACAGAGGAGCTGGTGACCAACACTCTGATGCTGGAGCTGGGCGCCATGGTGAAGAGGACCGAGCGCATACGTTTGGAGAGGGCCACCGAGGGCCGGCGCCGGCGTCGCAGCTCCTCCTCCACGGCGGACTACAGCTGGCTGGCACACACCCCGACCCCTCAGCCCTACCAGCTCACCCCCAACGAACTGCTGGAGCTGCAGGACCTCTGCGCCAAGATCCCCCCTGCACAGTGTGGCCCTGTCATTGTTAGGTAAGAAACACTGACCGGTTGAAAGAGTCTATCAGGCAGGAAAACAAGCAGAGAATTAAATTTAAAAAGGTGTAAAGTTGACTGGGGAACCATAACAGGGATTGTAGTTTTTCTCCCCATAAAGCAAAGATAAACTTAATGAACATGCGACTTCTCAATTTGCACTGTATTGCTCATTTTATTATAGTCCAATTAGTACTTTTACCCCATTTAATTTTCAAGTTAAGTGCTTTTCATCAACAATTCAGACTGATGGTCTCTAAAATTGTGAAATAGAGACATTTCTAAATTATACTGTAAAATATGAAGAGAGAAATAAGGACAAGAGAGTTGCAGAGTTGCAGTCTGGTAATCCCTTTAAAACTCTGAGCAACAACATGCTGATGCTCTCAGATCCTCACTACCTGTGAGACACAATGAGTTGAAACGTACTTCTGATTTCTAACATGTATTCTTTTACTTTTATTTGTTTGAATTTAGCAGCCAGATCTACGTCAAAAGTGCAACACGAACCAGTTTTTAAATACAGTTTATATCTTATCACTACTTTTGATTGCTTAGAAAGAAAATGAAAAACTTCAGAAAAAGCAGACAAGTTAGGGATGAAGTTGTCGAAAAGGTTTAAGCAAACAGATCTGAAAATGGAGAAGGACATGGAGATCCACCTCAGCTGGAGCAACCAAGAGGCCAGTTCTAACTCTGAAGGAGCTGCAGATATAGTTCAGATTGGAAAATTTTGTTGAAATTTCAGCTATTTATACCCTACACAAATCTATCCTTTGTGAAAGAATGGCAAGACATTCCTGACAAAGTCCTGTTATCATGTAGCGTACACAGCAAATGTGCTCTGATAAAATTCTTCTTTGGACTAAGTACATAATACTAGACGAAACTAACACCCTGTGCCTAACATGTGAAACATGATGATGGCAATATCATGCTGTGGGAAAAGCTCTCCTTTAGCAGGATGCTACATCATGGACAACCCTAAAAGAAAAACTGGAGGCTGCTAAAAACCTCAAGACATGAGAAGGAAGAGGACCATTTTAAAAGATGTCACTTCCACCCCGATGGATACATCGACCTACATGTTTGAAATGATTAATCATGATAAATCGATTATTGAAATATTCGTCAACTAATTTAATAATCAATGAATTGTGAAATGGGGTATAGTGACTCTGAAAGGGTAATTTGATGATAGAACAACACAGTCAAAGCAGCAATTTAGCCTAAAATAAAAAAAAT
>CAEFZX010014887.1:0-26894 GCA_903066825.1 Alfaro cultratus
ACACCCCAACAAAAAAAAAAAAAAAAAACAATAACAATAAAAATTATAAAAAAAAAAAATTTTTTATTCCAAAAAAAAAAAAAAATTTATATTTATTTTTTTTTTTTTTTTACAGTGATTGTAATGTAATGCTTTTAAGATGTTCTCTTTTCTTCTTTTTTTTTTTTTTTTACAACTGTTGTGAAATGCCCCACATCTTATCAGATATTAATTTTATTTTATTGGTCTAAGTCATTTTTTTCCTAGTTTTGTAGTGTGACATTCTGCTCTACATTTTAACTATCTTACTTATTTAGCTTCTTTCTTATTTTCGAGTTTCCCTTTTGACTTTATCGAGAATGCCAGTTAGAAAAAAAATCTGATTGATTTGAAGAAATTTGATTAAAAAACATGCAAATTCAGAGGAGGGGGGAAAAAAACCATACGGATTCACATTGTCATTCTCAAGGAACTGGGATCACATGATGTCATCAGAGGCATGTGTACATAAAATCCTGCCTTCTGGAGAGTATGTTTTAATAACATTTTTAAACAATAGCAAATCAAAGAACTAATCATTATTTGCTTTTCTCTTGGTGATAAACTATATCCCAAGTAAGTTTGCATAATTTTACAGAGGAGTCTGGCTTGCAGGATTAAGATGCAAGCTTCTCTTGGTGAAGTCTCACGTTTGGCCATATATGTTGTTGCCTGCTCACGAGTGTGCAGATCACTGTGGTGTGGAGCAGCGGCTATGATGGTTAAAGCTCAGCTATAAAATACTTAGAGAGACCACCTCTGTGGACCACCTCCCTTTTTAAGAGTGTACAAACGTCTTTGTGTTCGCAAATCTATAAGCTGCTTCTTTCGTCTCCCCTGGCTTTGCTCTTTCTCTTTAGGGAGTTGTGGTTTGTTGTTGTTGTGCAGCGGAAACAGCAGAAGGGTGTGTGTCTTTCCTTGCCCTGTTGTTTGCTGGCCCTCTTTGGTGTTCTCCTGCATTGTGGGAAGTCTGCATTTTTTTAATTATGAGGTGTGAAAGCCTGAAAACCAAATGGGTGTGAAGGCCAGCACACAGAGCGGTGGGATTAGTTGGAAGGAGCGTCCAGGCGTTCTTAGGTTTAAATTGCGATACATCTGCAAGCCATTAAATATGCAGCTAGAAAGCACTCCTAAAGTGCTGCACAAAAGTGTTGATACTCGTTTAACTATTATTATTATTATTTTTTTTCATTTTATGTTACAACATAAAAATCACTGTACTTTAGTGGAATTTTATGTGATTGACGGCAAAACAAAGTAGTGCATAATTGCACAAATCACCTGGAAAGAAAGTGAAAAGTGGTTTGGACTTTTGTTGTGAATTGGCACTATATAAATAAACCAAATTGAATTTTTAATGTATATTTAAAAAATAAAAATCTGAAAAGTGTGGCGTTCATTTATATTCAGCCTAAGTCAAGCTACATACATGTTCAGATTGATATTTTTGCTTTTCCACATTACAAAATGGCTTTCACTCTCTCCAATTGCTACAAATGATCCCTTTTATGTGATTCTGGACTTTGACTGGACCATTCTAAGATAGCCATATGCTTGATCTAAATTATTGCATTGTTCCTCTAGCTGTGTTTAGCATCTCTGCACTGCTCTCTTTATGAAACCATCTTTTACCAACTTTCTTTTCCCCACAGCATGATAGTCCCATCACCATGGTTTGCTGTGCAGGTGTTGTTTGTTCGATAATATTGTCAATGGACTTTTTTTCCTTCGATGCATATATATTTGCCACTTGTTTTTGAATTTAATTTTATTTTTAAAAAAAAATCTTGATAACCATGTGTAACTTTCTTTCAATTTTCAAGTGCGCATTTATTTATGTTGGCCTACTGCATAAAATCACAATAAAGACATTAACTAGAGGGTGTCACATGGCAAAACATGAACACGTTTGCAAATGCCTTGTTTGCTGTAAATAGTTAAACTCACCTACTTGTTTTAAACTTGGCTCTGGTTTTGAACGTTCCCCTGCTGAACACTTGATGGCACTGGCAGTTCACAGTTGCAAGCCACCAGCAGTGAGTTCCTGCACACACGCTCCTGTTTTCCAAAGACCAGGAGGCTGGACTTTGAAGTTAACAGTGCCAGCCTCAGGCACAGGAAGTTGCCTACTGTTGTGTTACTGACTTAGCAAGTCCGTTGGGGAGGAGGAGGTTAAAAAAATAAATAAAAAAAAGCCTGAGCACGCCTGTTGACTAATACACTACACATTCATCACTGACTCCTAGCAGTCGCTCCGACTTTCCTCTTTGTCATATTTTGGCAGCCAGTGTATCTCTTGAGGGGGGAGGGGAGAGGCATTGCTTTTAAATAAAGAGTATTGATTCACTGCTTAATGAAAGTACATGACATTAATCTATCATAGTTACATTAATACAGTGAAGCCATTGTGGGAAACCTCCAGTTATCTGCAGAGCATGCCTGGGAGGGAGAATTAATTGATGACACAGTGTTCCTCCGGGAGCAGAGGTGATTAATCCAATTTGTCCTTTTCTGCTGCAGACACAGATCCGCGGGTTCTGGAGAAGCAGGAGCAACAGCAGCCCACCTACCTGGCCCTAAGCTACATCAACAGGTACGCACAGTCAATTACTCAAGTGCGCATCTAAAGAGGGCAGCATTGCTCCACTGTGAGAAATCGGCACTCATGCGTGCACTCATGTGACTTGGGAGATCTCAGATGAGTTATGTCTTCCATAGCACTGACTCATCCACAAAACGAGCGCACAAAACCGCACGAGATAATCACTCTTGGCTCCCCAAGCTGCCAGAGGCAGCTTTTCAGGCTGTGTGTGTGTGTGTGTTTTTTTATTTTGTTGTTGTTTTTTTGTGTGTGTGTGTGTGTGTGTGTGGTGAACCAAACTGTCACATCATACTTAATACCCCATCAAATTACTACAAGATGCATCTCTGAGCAGATTGTGATAAGACAAAGGAGCGCGGACGAGGGAGATTTATTTTCAGTCATAATTGCTCCAGCGGCGAGGTCGTAAATGTCATCCGTATTTATTGTCTATGGTGTCAGGACAGCTCATTCAGTGGCTCAGTTTTGTTTTATGGCAAAATATGTGGTTGTGTCAAGGTAAAAGCAGAAAGGGAGATGAGATAAAGGCCTCCAAGCTGTTGCTGTTGTAGCAGATGGAAAAAAAAAAAAAAAAAGGTAAATCAAAGCGTACAAACAGCTGGAATATGGAGGAATTTGTTATTGGTATTTTGGACGTCATGTACATGTTCCCACCAAAAGGTTGCTGGGGGCGGGGAGGACAACTGACTAACAAACCCACCCACTACTCCCATCTGCACGTGAATGGTTAATAATAGTCACCCCACAATTGCAGACCTAATAACGTTTTATAACTCCTGTATAAAAAAAGTTATTGCTATGGCCTAAATGAGAATCAGCAAGTCAGGCTTTTTTAAAATCAGTGATGGGCCAGAAAATTGCAATTGGTGCACTAATTCTTTCAATTATACGAATCACTAAATTGATTGTTCAAAGTATCAACAATTAACACAAAAAAAAATCAATTATTGAAGAAGTACCTGAACAGGTTTTGCATATGTCTACCTATTGGACATAAGATTCCTATGAAAAAAAAAAAACTTGAAAAATTTCTATATTCATCTTATATGTACTGTATTTACACCTCTCTTAATTTCTATTTCTTTTTCATCTTTCAATCTTTATCAACAGTGCCTTTCTTCTATATCTTGTATTTCCTTACCAAACTCAAACTCAGCATTATACAGTTAAGAGGAGTATTTCCCCTCTGACAGCTAAACCATGTGAAAAGTGTTTTATTCGGTGATGACTGGATATTTGCTGCATGTCAGGGCATAAAACTATTTTGTATTTTGTATACTTGGACCTACACCATTATGTGCCAGGCGGAGAGTTACGTCTCCTGCCATGTGCAGGTTAGTAAAGGCTAATAAAAGTTTGCCTGTGTGCGAGCCATGCAAGTAGAGTGGCTGACTGTGATATTTGACCCGTTCTTTGGTGCGGTATTCTCCGAAAATTAACCTGCATAGAGGGATCATGTAAATACTGATAGAGGAGAATCCGCTTCCAAATCGTCCAGTTTTAGTGACGTGCGACGATCCTTGCCGAGTTACAAAAATTTATAGGCGGACAACGAGGCAACTCGACAGCGCGCGAGAACACCGCGTCGGTACGCATGGCTTCGTTTGCGCTCATGAGTGTGATTATTTTACATTATTGACTCACAGTCAAAGAAATTTTATGTGAAAAACAAATGATAAGAAAAGTAAATGCAATGAAAGTAAACCATATCTTTCATAAATTGTGGCATTTTACAGCACCCACCAAAAGTTTTGAAAAATCCGGCGTTTAATTTGCGTTCAGTGATTAAAATTTTTGTGCCTCGAGACAAAATGTGCTTTAGATAACTGTTCTGCTGAAAGACCTAACGATGACCCATTTTCAATTTTCTGGCACAATTGTGGAACATTTTAAATAAAACTTTGGTGAACTTCACCTGATTTTTATTTTGAAGTGTCCTGATTTTTAATCCAAAAGACTGTCTACCATACTTCACAGAAAGTTCTAAACCTTTCAGAAAACCTATAAACACTTAAGTCAGAAACTTGCATAATGCTTTAACTTAAAATCCATCCAGCTGGGAGTAAACATATCTTTAGTGTCTTAAAGAGATGATCGGGAACAGATAGCAATGGTTTTACAACTTAACTGTATGCTCATATGATAATTCATCACTGATTTACGTGAACTCAGGGTATTTCTGTCTCAAACACACCCACATACAGTCAGCGCATGTATATGGATAGTACATTAACCTAGCAGAGCTCTTACTCAACATGAAACTGATGAAGCCATTTTGAATGAAGAACAAGGTCATGAAGCTGTTTGTTATGCTGTCTTTAGATATGCCTATTGTAAAAGCATTTATATACATTTGGTCAGTCACAACCGTCGTCGTATTTTGTTGGGACTTTAAACCTACATAGTGTAGTTCATAAACGTGTTACATAGTTTGAATAATTTTTTTCTAGAATTATAAAGTCATGAGGGAGCTCTTTCATTCCATTTCATAACAATACTCTATTTTGTGTTGATCTATAGCATAAATTTCAATGAAATACATTGAATTGTGTGACTATACCATACGAAAATATGAAAAAGTTGGCGCTATGCACATACAGTCATATTCAGTAAATTAGAATATACGTCCCAATGAGTTCCGTGTCAGATTAAAAGTACCTTTTGAAAATAACAACCTTTAAGCCGGTATTAAACATACATTTTTAAAAAGTAATTTATTATTTTTTTTGCTCTGATCTAATGTCATGTTTTCATTAACTGTTACCAGAAAATCATGATGACGAAGAGAAATGAAGGTGTTAAAATTCATCTATATCATGCGTTTTTTAATTAGTTGATAAATCTACTTTTCAATAAAATTCAGATTTTCTGAATGGATCTGTATTTGTGGGAATGTATAAACATTTCGCAATGCAGAGGTTGTGAGTTTGCATATTTTTAAGACTAATAGAAAAAATCCATGGTTTCGTGAACCTTTGTGTGTCCTCAGGTTCATGACGGACGCAGCACGCCGCGAGCAGGAGACCATGAAGAAGAAGGCCACGCCCAAGCTGTCCCTGTCGATCACAGGCGGCATGTCCCGGAACAGCACGGCCACGCCGCCGCGCCACACCAGCGGCAACCTGACCCCTCCCGTCACGCCCCCCATCACCCCGTCCTCCTCGTTCCGCAGCAGCACGCCTACAGGTACGGTATAGAGCGGAAGGACGAACCGGTTGCTCACGATGACGACGATCTGAGGCACGCAAAATCGTCCCTTTGGGGAGTTCACACTCAGACTTCTGGTTGCGCTATAGGAAGCTCGTAACACCAGAGGAATGCAGCTCAACCGACGACTCCGCATTAGTCAGAAAGCAGAGCTTTGCAATACATGATGACCTTTAATCATTACAACGTAAAGAAATGATTTGCCGTCATTAAAAGCAGCCAGATTGAAACTCTGGAGCAGGAGAAGTCTGCGGTCAGGTTGGAAAGAGGAAAAGCCAACCGCTATCTGCTGCAGAGGTGTGCGTGTTGTTTGTGAGCCGGCTTTAGTGGCTCCTGCAGCGAGCGAAGCAGTCAACACTTTGCTAATTACACAGCAGCTGGCCTGCTCTGCCTTCGCATCGGGGCTGAGTGTTGCACAGCCTAGGAGCAGATGTCTAATTCCAGGCCGAGCGGGTCCAAGCGCAGCGTTAGGTCTGCGATTACACACCAACACGCACGAACCCACACTCTCTTTCAACATGTGCCAAGGTGCCATCCACTTCCCCATGCTGAGGTGCAGCATTTCCTGTTCCATGGTGGTGGTGGGGGTAGGGGAGGTTCACTGGGTCTGTATGTTTGTTTGCCTGGATGGTTCAGGTATTCATATGCATGTGTGTGTGCGTGCGAATGGAATGTTGTGCACTGAATAAAGCGTTTTTTTCCAAGCTGAGCAGTAGGGGATCCCTCCCACTTAATGATCCCTTTTTCTGTGCCATTCTCTGCATTTTACCTCACAGGCACTCACACCCAGACACCACATTTGTTTTTCCTACTCGTGAGCAAAAGTAACATCTGAACCCAGAAAGTATTGCAAAGAAAGACTCGCACGCTAAGCATTTAGGATGCCTTAAATGCGTGTAAAAAAAGCAAATGCAAATTCTTGGTTTGTTTTTTGTTGTACTAAAGCTTTTGAAAACTATTTTCTGTCTTGCTAAAGTATTTATACCCCTTGCACTTTTCAAAAATTTTTCCCCCTTGACAACCATAGACCTCATTTTATGTCGGGTTCTGTCCGATCACAGATCTTTAAAAAGCCTGACCTACCGAGTCTGATTTTGGCCGATACCGACTTTTTCTTTTTTTTGACTGAAAAGTCGCTAAGTACAGTGACAGGAGTTGCTAATTTGGTAACAGTGGGGTGACTATAGCTAACAGCTCAATAATGACCTGGTGGGCGCGTCTGTCAGCCTGCCCTCTCTCAAAGCAAAGACAGAGCAAAAAGGGGACAGTGGCTGATTTACAGACCTGTACAGAGGTAGACGAGATCGCTTTTCGATGAAAGTATCGGCCAACCGGAGATTTCCCAAAAATAAGACAATTGGGGCCGTTAATTTTATTGGGATTTTTTTGTGATGGGCCAACACAAAGCAGTGCATGAATGTACGATGGATGAAGGAAAAAATAATAATTCTAAAAAAAATCTTGTACGATTTAAAATCTGAAAAGTGTGGCAGGCTTTTTAGGCTGCTCCCCCTGAATGAATACTTTGTAGAACTGCGTTATGTGCAACAACAAGTGACGAGACAAAAATTTATGCAAAATATTTTTATCCCTCTCAGAATGAATTGTCTGTAATCGTGACTTTTCACATCTTGCTACAGGTTCTTAAGTGGATTTTGTCTAGGCCATTCTGACAGAAATATGCTTTGGCTTAAACAATTTCCTTGCAGCTTCCTGTGTTCTGCTCCATTTACCTTCCCGCCAGCTTCGACCAACTTCCTTATTGCTTACCCACATCATGATGCTGTCACCACAATTAGACACCATGGGGAAGGTTTTGGCTGCATCTGACCAGAGTACCTCCCTTCCATGATTTGTGGCCAGCTTTACGGCTTTCTTTCAAAAATTACTTTTGTCTTTTTGGGCTGGAAATTCACCTTCATGAAGGAAAAATTAGGAAAAATGCCCTAAATGCTGAAATGGTAATTGAAAATCACTCAAAGCATGATGCTACCACCACCGCCATGGAAATGGTGTGTTCAGTTTGAATTATGTTAGTTTCCCATCAAACAATAACATTTGACACATTGGAAAGTGGCTTACGCTGGATTTTATTTGTGCTCAGCAGGGTAAAAGGGGCTCAATACAGATCCTCTCCTCCAACATAAAATCACAACCTAGGCTTGTGGTTGGAACATGACTAAATGTGAGAACTTTTGCGAAGCCACGGCATCATGTTCCAGCTGCCTGATGACAAATGTTTTTCTTGTTCCCCGGTGGCTCCAGGCAGCGAGTATGACGAAGAGGAGGTAGACTACGAGGAGTCGGACAGCGACGAGTCGTGGACCACAGAAAGCGCCATCAGCTCCGAGTCCATTCTGAGCTCCATGTGCATGAACGGGGGAGAGGAGAAGCCGTTTGCCTGCCCCGTCCCCGGGTGTAAAAAGAGATATAAGGTGAGGTTAGATTCATAAGTCAGGCCCCCGCCATGGGACATGAGCTCTCTGCCGCGATTACATCTACACTGCTGCTTTTGTTTGGGTATCACATGTCGGGACGGATCGCTTGGAAAGAACCCAGCATAAATCCAGGCTGTCCTGATTGGAATCAGTGATAAATATATCATGGTGCATTTGCTTTGGTTGATATTTATCGCAGCTCGTAACAAGAACCCTCATTCAGCCTGCTGTCCCGGCGTCTAAATTAATAGACAGTGTTGGATATTACTCTTTTGTGCCCCATTAGATAGGAAAAGAAGGCAATGTGGGAAAAATCCTTATCTGGGTACTGAAATGGCCCTCTAGAGCTAATCGGTTTTACCTCACCGCCACTAAGCTAGAAGAAATGAGTTGAACATGTTTTCTTCTTCTAATTAAATATATTTTGGCTGATTTTGGGAACATTTCCATGGTGATAAAGAAACACTGGGAGGAAATTAGTTGTCAGGCAATTAAATTTACTTGCTCTGTTATTCTCCTTCCATTTGAATCTCTAAGAGGAGACATGCTGGGTTTGAGTCAAAAGAGTTTCTAATAGCTACACATTTTTTATTTTATAAGGATATTAATGTAATGCAACTACACAACAAAGTGTATTATTGTGAAGTGAAAGGTAAATACTGCAAGGTCTTCAAATGTATTGTGAAATATAAACTTGGAAAGTTTCACCTTTTAGTATATCTTGTGTTAGAATGGCCCAAATCCAACTGGGAGTTTGTCTAAAAAGTCTTAATGATCTTTAGACTGAGCTATTTTGAGGGAAAAAAAATAAATAAAAATCACAGATATTTTCTTCACTCGAACTCACTTAGGAAGAGACTGCAGATCGGGTCTAGAAAAACCCCAACCCGATCCCGAGCCAACAAGACATATTATTTTAATTAAGATTTTACTGCTTTTGTTTCCAGACCACCATTTGAGTAAGCACTGAACAACAGCAGTAAACATCTCCCAGCTCAGTTTTGTCACTTGTAAACGCATGGTGAGTCAAGTACAAATCATCTGTGATGATATGTGATTGATAGGCGGAGAGCAGGGCGAGGCAAGGCTGCATGCGCATTTATTGTGCGTTGCTCTGCACTTGTTACTGACTAATGAACCTCGGCACCTTACTTTCTTTCTTTCCTCAACAGGATAAGCTACCCTCTCCTCTGTTTACATTATAATAAGTAGATTAACACAACTTTTTATTGTCACCTTCCTAAAATAATGGTCTAAGTAGAGTGATTTTGGCAAAAAAAAAAAAAGTATCACCAGCCCTTTTTTCCCAAAAGGTGTTTTAGACAAAAAAAAAAAATCACTTTTGGCAAAAATTACTCCTTTTTTATTATTTTCAGAAGGTGACAATATCATGCATTTTCGTTTGGTTTTCTCTGTGCTGTATTGCAGGCTTATTAAACGCAAAACAATTTTCCGTCATCTTCAGGTCAGACTCGGCCCATAACCCTAAATTGTATGAGGAAATACAAATTCATGGCACTCTTCTGCCATTTTTATTCATGTAAATTTCTGGAATCCACGTCCACTTTTCCATTTCTATTTCAACTTCAGAGTCTTGGTGTGTGACTTAAAATAATCTAGCTATTATTGGTATTAATGTAGCCACATATTTTAGTATTTCAGTTTATATTTAGCCTCGTATTAACACGATTGGCTCAGAAAAGCAAACTTAGCCAGGCAGGGTTTCATTTGTAATGAAGTTAATTGGTCAAATCTTTCTGTGCCCTTCCTGCCTCATCCTTGTTGTCGACCAGAATGTGAACGGCATCAAGTACCACGCCAAGAACGGCCACCGCACGCAGATCCGTGTGAGGAAGCCCTTCAAGTGTCGCTGTGGGAAGAGCTACAAGACGTCGCAGGGCCTGAGGCACCACACCATCAACTTCCACCCGCCCGTCTCCACGGAGATCCTCCGCAAGATTCAAGGCTAGAGCCCTGCGCTACTAGTCAGCTACCCCGAAACATTAGCCCTGTCCTGACTCTTCTCATCCATCCCAAACACTAAAGGAACAAGTGCATGCTTTAAGTTGTTTTTATTTTGTCACTTTTTTTTTTTATATCCGTCTTTGCATTCTTCTTTTGTCCTATCCAAGTATTATCACTTGTATTTTTGGGGAAAAAAAACAAACAAATTATGTATCTTTGTAGTATTTTTTTATTGATGTACATTTGCACATTCGTATATGCTATCATTTTTTTTTCCTCAACTGTTTTACTTGCATAAGGTGCTAACTGTAAAAAAACAGAAAGAAAAGACAAAAAAACAAACGAAAGAAAAGCGGAAAAAGTAGTGGAAAAGGAAGCGCGAGCGACTCCTGCCCTTTTATTTTTATTTGTTTTTCCTCCCGCTCGTCTCTGAGCAGGACGAACGCGAGCCGGGCTGTTTCGAACGCGCCGCGTCCGCTCGCTGCAGAGTCCCCGCCGAGCTTAGGTCTGTGCCTTCACAGCTACTTCTGGGAGTTTAAGAGCAAGAGTTAAGTTATACTTAGAACAGATATATTGATATATAAACAACAGACAAATATGTATGTGTACATAAAAAGATATAAAAGTATTCACGAGCATATTCATAGTTACTTCATTTTGAAGCTTTATTTTATATATATTTTTTGTCAGTGTTTTAGAGGTAGTGTTTTTTTCTTTTTCTTCTGTGTATCTGTCGGTTTTCATACTTGCAGCACATTGTCATTCACTGACGGCCGGTAGAAAGCCTTCAAGTAACCAAGCCTTCTTTTGCAGCAGCATATTCTCTTAGACAAATGCAGACATTTCTGAACTTTTAATCCAAGTAGTTATTTAGTGGGGAAAGAAAAAAAATCTCATATTGAGAAATATTTGTTTACAAACTCACCCTTGCTGCACTTATTAGCGCCATCGCTGTATGCTATGCTGCCCTCCCTTCTTCAATAATGTTTCACTTTTTTAGGTCATCCTGTTGAAAGGCCCATTGATAACCTAGTTTTAGATGTTATGGCAAACTTGAGAAATATTTATTTATGATGCCATGTGCTCAACAAGGTTGCCATAGTGATTGTTCCAGGTCAGATCCACAGAGATTTTCTGGCATTGAGGAGCTAAATCTTGGTCTCATCTGACCCACTAGATGAGTCCCAAACAAACCAGTTGGCATGTAGAAGCCTCCTAATGGTCGATAGGAAGACTTGTTAACCCCAAGTCAGTTTTTTTTTTTTCCCTTACACGTTTTTTTCCTGACTAGTTGCTTTTATTTGCAGTAGAATAGACAGCAAATGGGCAGAGAGAGAAGCGACAAAGAACCCCGGACAACTGCGACGTAGTTTGAATCAGGAGTGCACCGATTGCAGTTTTCCGGCCGATGACCGACCTTTTGAAAAGCCTGACCAGCTGACTGGGATTATAGGCCACTACCAATTTTTTTTTTGACTGAAAATTTGCTAAATATAGCAACAAAGTTGCCAAGTTAGTAACAGTGGGACGAGTATTGCTAACTGCACATGTGCAGAAGTAACCTGGTGGAACAGCGGCTGATTTTCAGACCTTTGCAGGGGTAGGTGAGATCAGTTTCTCATGTTAAGTATTGGCCATCGTCCTAAATTAAGAAAATTGGGGAAGATTTATTGGTATAGTTTGAGTCCAGTTCCAGATTCATTAGTTGACTTGATTATGGGTGCAGGTGAGTTCAGGAAGAAAGCTGCTGTCTTCTAACCATTTCCTGACTTTTTGAGATTTTCACATGAAATGGCATGTTCTCTTGTCGTTCCCATTTTGAAGAGTAGCTAATAGTGTCATTACTTTTACACCCCCAGGAAATCAAGGATAACTACGATAAATAAAAGTTCAACACTAGTAAGCTTAAAACAATGAAGTGTGAATTACAAAAATGCTACACTATTTATTGTATAGGAGTGCCAATAATAATGGATTTTGTTAGTAGTTCTCTCCTAATGTGTTTTTGGGTCCCCCACTCAATGAACTGACTCAGATTAAAGGGTGGATTTTGCTAAAAATAAAATTAAGCTGCTGCTGCAATAAAAGCTGAATTTCTCTAAAGGCTTTTTCTGTTTCGCTATCAGTGGCACTTGATTTCTGTGTGCTGTATTTGCTGATCTTGTTTTTTTCTTCTTTACACATTCTAAAACATTATTTTTAACGTCGATCAGGAAGAGACCACGGCCAATGGTTGAAGCGTTTCGACCGCCACGTCGAGCCATTCAGCATTTCCCTCGCTCATAGTGCCAGAGCTGCCGCTCCACTCGCTCGGCCTCGGAAAGCAGGCCGAGCATCATATAATGTATTCCAGTTGCCAAGAGCTTTTGTTTTTGTTTCCATGATCATTGCCAACAGCTCTCCACTGCCAAACATTGACCATACCATGTGCCTGACGGGAGGGAGAAATGGGAGGGGGGGAAGTGGGGGGCTTATGATAGCGGTTTTACAGTGGAGGTCGCCAAAAGTGTGGCAACAATTTCTCTTGTTCATCGCACCTCCAAAGTGTGCATGGATGAATGTCTTCATGCATGCTTTCAGAAGAAAAAAAAAAAAGGTTACATTTGTATTTAAGAGATTATCATCTACAACTTGTCTGTGTGTGTTGTAGAGAGCAGCATTCCGTCTGTATGTGTGTGTTTTTCAAGCAGTGTCTTCATCAGCATAGGGAAGTGTTCCTGTATGTGTGTGTTTATCAGTGCTCGGGTATTTCGCTTTTTCCTTTGCCGGATCAACTTAAGGGACCGGATTGTCACGCTCTCTCATGTTTTACTCTCAATTACCAGAGTTGAGCAATGCAGACTCAATCATTCCTCTCATACAGACCTTATATTCCGGTCAAGGCTCCGAGTTTGAGCCGTTTCTCTTCTTCTTTATGGATTCCAACGACACGCACTCCAAATCCTCCTGTTTGCGAGTTTCTTTTGGTCCAGCTCCTGGTCACGCCACCCGCCTATACTAACTGATATACTGTCACTTGGTGCGCTGCTGGACGACCAAGCACAAGTCTGCGACGACAGACTGGAGAGCAATGGGCGTATACAGAAGAGGACGAGGGGGTTCGGGAGGGGTTCAGTATACCATGTACAGTGAATGTAATGTAACACGTGTCTGTCGTCAAGTGCTTTTAAATTATATTTTCGTATGTGACATGGAGACCAATGTTTCCCTTTTGTATGGGAGGTTTAAACATGTTCTGACGAAGAATAAGTTGTAGGTGATGTCAAACTATCTTTCTATATAGGTATATATATATAGATACACATATATACATATATATATGTGTATCTATATATATATATATAAATATATAAATAAATAAAAACAAGCTGCTTCAATGTAAATGACTGAAAAAAAAAAAACAGCAAAATAAAGTGAAAACCCCCCACAACTCCGACTCCTTTGCTTCTTGCTTCCCCGAATAAAGAAAAGCGGCAACAGTCACGTTCATTTAGACAAGCGTAATTTATTCTTAAACATCTTTTCGGTGCACACTTACACTAATTTCCAGACATTCTCACATGAGGTTAGTGTTGGGACATGAGACGTACACAAAAAGGGGGCCGCACTCCTTGAACCTGCTCACATCGCAACAGTAAACTAGGTGTATTTTTTGATGTCATTTTTGGGGATTATAAGTGATCGACCAACGCAAGGCAGACCAGAATTGCGGCATTTATGTACAGCCCCATTTACTTTGCTACCTCTAAATTAAGTTCAGATAATGATCCGGGCAGAAGAGACAAAACTTCAACGTTTCGACCTGCATGGGAAACTGAGATTCCCCCAGAACACACCGTCCCCCATGGTGAAACATGGTGGTGTCAGCATCATGCTGAGGGAATTTTATACCTATTTGGAAAACACAGGATTGTGATACTATTAGGGATGCATCAACAACTGTGTCGGCTGATGCTAGTCATTTTTTGTTAAAAGTATCAGCCCGATAAGATAAACTGGGCCGATATTAGCAGCTGATGTTTCATGAGGAGGTTGGCCATGTTGTATTTGTCGAGTCATGTGATGCATTACAGCAGCATAAATATTGGATATCGACATCGGCCCAAATTTTCATATCGGTGCAGCCATAAATTCCTGACTTGGGTTTTGCATTCGTTCCCACAACTCTTCAGTCCAGTGTTTACTGAAGGAAGGAAAATACTATTTTCTTTCCACTTCACCATTATGCGCTACTTTTTATTAATCACATAAAATCCCCCTGAAAAATACATTGAAGTTTGTGCAAAATGTGGAAAATTTTAAGTTGAGTACTTTTTTTTTTTTTTTTTTTCCAAGGCATTATAGTTTGTGAAGCTTGGATGCAACACTGTTAACACTGCCGTAACAAGAAATTAAGAGACTCGAAGCTCAAAGCACACATTTAGATGACATGAGGGCAACAGACCTGCACACAAAGCTGCGACCTCTTCACAGTTCTAAGCTTAAAAAAAAAAAAAAAAAACTCAATTAAAGTGTCAATTGGCCAGAAACATCCACCACCGCTGCTTCGCGATTGACCTGCGAGAAAGTGCACAACAGGAAGTGAAGCGTCCCCGATCCTGTCGTTTCATTGAGGAAGATGAAGAAGGGCGACAGTTTGACGACGGTAAATCGCCACCAGTCTTCTATATACAGTACATTCGGAATAAAGCCTTATTTAGTGAAGTCCGGGAGAACGTAGTGCTATTTTTTTTCTTTCCTTTTTTTTGTTCCGACAATCTGACATCTTTGCGAAACACTCATACAGACAACAGGAAAAAAAGAGAGAATCTTTACACATTCAAGTGTCTCACTCTGGATTTACACTTTTGTCGAGCTTTAAATTCAACTAAAAGATTATGCTTTTGGCTGCTAATACGGCAAACATGACACTGTTAGCATTATGCTTCCGCAAAAAAAACTAATTGTTTTGGCAGAAAAATAGTCTCTCGTAAACTAGAAAATTCCAACCTTTATTTTTGCTTTGATACATTTTACCAGATTCTTACGCTTACTAAACATCTTTACAAGGACAGGGAAACATGTGGAGGGTGTATTAACCTTCTTAGATTTAGCTCTGGAATTAGATTTTTTCTTTTAGATTCTTTTCCCCCCAAACCACAGCTTTTGACTTTTTTAACAACTACCTCAGTTAACAGGAGGGAATTTTGTGATTCAGAACATAAACATGCTCTTTAAAAGGTGCTTCATTGGGGAAAATAAAACTAAAAAGCCGTGACACTTCTGCCAAATTCTGCCTCACTCACTGTTCCTTTTGAAAATGTTTCTCCAGATCAACACCTTTCAGTCCATTACCCACTCACAATTACATTCTTGCAAACCATTTAGATTGCAAAAAAGAGGGGGAGAAAAAGGGCTAAATATTGTGTAATTAACAAAATAAAGCAATACCTTGACAACATATGTGTACCTACACGGCATGTCAGAATTCACCGCTTCGCCCCTCACTCAATCTGCTCAAAGTTGAGGACATTGCCGTCGAAGTGCGTGAGGACGTGTCTCTCGAAGAGCTGCTGCTGGCAGTTGAGGGGGAACTGCTCGGAGCAGACCGGGCATACCTTCCAGTGGCTCTCCACGTGCTGCTCGAAGGTGCGCTGCTCGAAGTGTGGCGGGAAGATCACTTCGCACAGCGGGCAGCGCTTGTGGACGTCCGTACTGCAGACGGAGGGAGAAAAAAAAATTAAGAAAAGGCATCATCTCAAAAATTGGGAATAGAAAACTAAAAAATGATCGCCTGTTAAACAAAATATTCTCAGCATGAAGATGTTCGAGAAAAAGGTATATTCACATTGGAGTGATGTAGTGAAATACAAGTACTTTGTTACTGTACTTAAGTACATTTTTCATGTTTCTCTATTTTACTTAAAGGGGAGGTGTTGCGTAAAATTGACGTTTTTGAGGTTTACATCATGTTACAATGTTATTCCCTCATCTGGAGTGTTGCCCTGATTCTTTCATGCATGTTTGAGAAATCCTTTAATCTCCCATGGCAACCGCTCAGCTGTGCAAAACGGTTGGAGGTACCCAAGGTGCATTTCCTCATTTTTTCCACCTCTGAGCAGCAGTTTCTAGCTTTTGCCTTACAAAGCAGCCATGAATCCCCTGTGAGTGAGGGGCAAAGGGGTGTGACTCCCCCTCTAAGCTCCTTCAGACTAGCCAGCAGCAATTAGCAAACACCTAGTGGAACTGAGCATCTGCTGAGCTCATTATACGAACTACTTCTCAGTACAACGCTGGTAAAAAACCTTGTGAAAGGGTTTATGAGGAGCGACGTTGTGATGACTTTGTAATTGCAGAGGTTCAGAAAGAGCAGCAGTTTTTAAAGAGACAGAGGCCCAATTTCAAGGCCTTCAATTGGTTAGTAAAATTTAACATAATTACTTGATTATGCTATAAAATGGTGCTATGTGCCTGGAAAACACGTAATGGTGCCTCTTTTAGTAGATTTAATCATGGGCGTTTTCCTGCGCTACATATTTATAATGTCTTGTGCTACATGTTAACGTTCACGTCTTATTTCTTATTTGTTTGTTGGTATGAAAGAAATCAATGACTTATTTGAGTTACCAGGTTCAAAAAGTGACTCCCGTGTCCTAGTTTTGAAAACTGTGTCAGCAAATTTAAATATGATTTACTTGAATGTGTTTACTGCCATTTAAACAAGACATTGGTTTTGCTTGGTGTGAAATCAAAACTTTCAAAGGTATAATAATTCCTCTTTTTTATTTTGCATAATGGCATTTAACTCCGCAGGTCATCCTTGAAATTCTAATGCACAAAATCACAACTCTGTGTCACAGAGGGTAAACAAAATAAAACATGCATTAGCTACACGATTGTTCATTGAAATGGCCCAACATTATAGATGTATTAAAGGAAATATACATAGAGTAGGCACACCTAATAATATTCTGGAACATTGCATTATGGAATACATTCAACAAGTACTTTTACTTTCAATATTTTAAGTAATTTTAAATGCAAATACTTACTTTTACTCAAGTAAAAATGCTAGTGTGGTACTTTTACCAGAGTACATTTATCATTATCAATAATCCTCTTTTCTTCTTTTACCGTGTTTTTGTTACCTTGAGTCAAAGCAGAAGCTGCTCCTCATTTCACTGCGTCTGCTGGACTGATGGTCACACGGCTGCTGGGCTCTGTCACACACCTTCAACACACAAGCAAACGCACACAAAAAAATGGTGGCACAATTAAAACAAGGTCCAGCCTCTCTTCATTAATCTTTCTCCTAAGCTCTTACGGAGCGACATTAATTACGGCTTAATGCAAATGAACTTGGTGCGCTTTTTAAGAGCACCCTCGGTGAGCGATGGAGAAGCCCTCCAGAAACAGAGACGGGAAGCGGAGTTACGACGAGAGGGCAAAGGCTGGACATTAAACATTCATGTAGCTGAAATTAACGCTGTGAGAAATGATGTTCTTTAGCTTGTTGCCATGTAAAATATACTGTGCTAGAGATACAAACCCAAAGTTGAAAACCTCTTACTTTTTGAACCTCCTCTGCTGGAGCCTCCTTGTTCTCCGGGGGAGTGGTGCTGCGGGTCGGCTGGATGCAGACCACCTCCTGGTCCCAACCTGGCGCTCCTGGTCCGGGGCTGGGTGGAGACGCCGGAGGTGCACAGGGAGCGGTGCACAGCGGCGCTTCGGGTGGAGGACGGGAAAGGTGCTCAGGGGACAAGACGACGTCCGCCTGGTCTACATTGTGGGAGAAAATGGAGGCGTTATAGTCCAAGCAGCAGCGTGGAAGAGGAGGAGGTGCAGTAGTTTCCCTCTGTCTTGCCTCTAGATGTGTCGGTGGAGTAAGGATTGCCATACTGCAGCTCCGCAGGCCTCTGTGGGACGAGCGGTGGTGGGGAGGGGTCCTGTGGGTAGGGGAGTGGGTAGCGTAGCACCATGGGCTGCTTGGCCTCGGCCCCCTGGACGCCGGCCTCCAGCTCCCTCTGTCTGGATTTGTAAAGCTGGAGTTCCTGAGCAGGAGAAATCATTCAGGCAGTGAGGGAAACCGTGGCTCAACAGGAAAAAGTTACCGCAGCTTGCAATCTGAAAGTTGCGGGTTAGATTCCAACTCCCTCCTGCTACACGCTGATTTGCCCCTGGGAAAGGCACTTGGCACCAAGTTGTATACCTATCTGCATACTGGTGTAAGACTAAGCCTGTCGCAATAAGCAGTTAATCAGTTAGTCAATTAATCAGTTAATTGCATGATAAACTAAAATCAGCTCAATTTTCATTCTGATGATTATTCATGAAGGGCAATTTCGTTTACATATATGTATATATATATATATATATATATATGTATATATATATATATATATATAGAAGAAACAGATACACTTTGAATTTATAGTTCACTTTCCCTAAACACTGTTTTTGGCCTTTGTGATCATATCTGAAGCAGGAGCATTAGTACCCTACTCATTACTGTAATGGGTGTCACAGTCTGGCTCTTTTCTCTGCTCTGGCTCTCGCTGCCATCCAGCACCTCCTCCGTTTCTTGGCTTTTAAAAATCCTCCCTGACCTCCTCTCCTGATGACTTCATTAGTGCGCTGCTATCAAGTTTAACATTTAAACCAGGGTTGGGAAGGTGAAACAGACAAGTAACGTGGCATTTGCACTGTCTAATGGCACTGTACCGGCGGGCGAAAGAGGCAGGAGTAGCTGTATAAATTAGTGGACGGGTGGCGAGGTTTGAAGGGGGGTCTGGATGGGATTGAAAAAGGAAAAAGTCAGACGAAGCACAAAAATGGTCGCATGATTGAAAGAGATCATTTTACTAGAGAGCCCAGAGAGCCCACGTCAATTCAATGCATGAATCTAATGTGCAAAGTTTTGAAATGGTCTATAATTACCTGAAAACTTCTATCCACTTTAGGCCTGTTGACACTTACAAAATATGGCAGAATACAACCCCAGATGAAGCCAGAAATTAGCTGATTCTGGACAATTACTTTAAAGTACAGGCACCGATCGATCCAAAATATTGTTAATATTTATACCATGTCGGTATGAGTATTGGTTCGATACCACTGTGGTAAAATCAATAATTTAGTTTCAGATTCATTCTTGAAATTTAATTTTTGTATGTTTTTTTTGCTCTACTGTAAAAGAAAAAGGTTTTGATATTGCTGTCAAATGTGTACAATTTGCTTTGTCTTTCTGTTGTTTCTGTTTAATAAACAGAAACGCCTATAAACGTAATAAAAATTCTGTCCTAGGCTTTAACTAAATAATTCATAGGAAAACCACAAAGCACCGAAAGTTCAGACGTTCCATGATATATAAATTATGATTATTTACTATATTTACTTGGTATTGGGCTGATACCAAATCATGCATTATCCGGATGAGTGGCATACCTTATGAATAAAATCTGATGTTTTTAAACCAAATTTTATTTACAAATTTAATCTATTTACAAATGTAATCTTTCTTTTTCCTTAAAAAAAATTACCAATGACACAAAATATCTTTAAAAAACGGCTTTTATTTCAAGAATTTCTTCTGTGAACTGACTTGACTTCAAAGTCGTAAAAAAATAATCTGATGAACAAGACGGTCGCTCTTGGCTAATATCACTCTGGACTCTGGAAACCACAGGGGTGCAATGGAGGAAAATAAATTCCAGATTTTCCAAAAATGTCATCTTCAAAGACAGAAGTTTCGGATGATATATGAAATCGATTTTGCCCTTACACCTCTACTTTTAACTGTTCATCGTCAAAGTCGGTGAAACATAAAAAAAGAACATTTTTGTACCTGAAAAGTACAAAACAACGAAACTACAAAATGTGAGGGGGGCAAATGACGAATACCCAGACAAAACCCTTCAACATACAGCCAGAGCTGAGATGGAATGGTTTAGGTTTAAGTAGGATAATGTTCTAAAATGGCCAAGCGAAAGGTCCAAATCTAAATCACATAAAGAATCATCTGCCAGACTTGAAAACTGATCCTAATACAAGCTTTTCGTCTGATTTTAGTGAGTTTGAGTTTACTTTGTGTTTGTGTGTGACATAACTCTTCATATTATCTATTACTAGTTGCCGTTTGTTGCTATGTGACAAAATGCAAAAGTTTAAAACCAGAAGAAGAACCGATAGCAGCTCAGAACTAAACAGAACCAACATACTGGCTCGTCCTGGTGCCGTTTTACCTCCTGCAGCTGCTCCTTGTCTTTAAGAGCCTGGGTGAGGTTCTGTTTCAGCTCGGACACCTCGATGGCTCGCTCTGCCATCTGCACCTAGCAACAGCACACACACACAGACAGACACTGTAAAATCACTTCAACGTCACCACAAAACGAAACCATTCAGTGGTGCCTAATAAGGCATTCTTTGAATGTTCTGAATGCTGAATAAAATTCCTGACAGGAACGCTTTCTGCCAGATAAGATCATCTTGTCACGCTTCCAGTTTGTGTCAACCGCTGAGCGAGAACATCCGCGTGCCAGCGAGCAGGTGAGTAACAGTGCACAACATTTGCCTCGTGTTTACCCTGGAGCGTTGTCAAGTGTGTTGGGGCCTACTGTAAAAACCCACAAGTACGGCCAAAGAAAGCAGATCTGCACTCCGGGGAAGATGGAAGCGGGTCAGGGGGATCGTCATAAATCCCTCACTTTCTAACAGAACCGACCCTGTGGGATAGTTTACATTGCTTGCTGCTTGCTCTCCTCTTATTTCACCCCATTTCAAAGGTCTCAGATCATCCGCCACCCCCACCCGCTGCTGCTCTCATGGCTCTTTTTTCTGCCTTGTGTCTATCTGTCTGTCCTGATTTCATCACCCTTAAATTCTGTCTGCTTCTTTGACTCCTCCCTTTAAATTCTCTTTCATCTCCTTTTGTCTTTTCTCGTTCTGCCCTCCTTTCTTGAATTTACGGCGTATCACCCCCACACGCGTGTCTCTTCGTCTCTCTGTGTATTCCTCTCCCCCTGTCTCCATCCTCTGGCTGACTCATGTAAACAGCCGTAAAGCACAGCGTTCTGCGGCGGACTGTCTCTTCTTCTGCTCTCTCTCTCTGTTCGGACTCCAGGGGCCATTAAGAACAACCCGGGGCCCAGGGCGATCACCTCAGCAAAGGAACTATATCAAAGTGAAGGGAGAGCTGTATTTACCGCCTGAATAAACACACAATCACTCACCAAGAGTAAGTGCCAGTCAGACGAAAGAGAAGAGAGCCCCGTTCAATAATCTGCAAACGTGGCACGCAAACTAGTGCAAAAGCAAGGACCGGGATTAAAGTGGAAAAAGGATGAGACATTTATACTTTCAAAATCATTTAGATGCAAAGATGAAGGAAAGCCACCTTGTTCATATTAGTTAGAAAGGTTGAAGACCTCAAAATAAGTTCATCTTTCACTGCGGCGGTGTAATCTCAATGAAAAGACGTTGAAAAATCATTGAATTCAATAAATTATTCAGTTGAGAAGAAGAATAAAATAAAAGTTTATGAAATAATTGCTCTAACAAAATGTCCAGCTGTATAATGATTGGTAAGCCTAACAACTCCAAAACAAATCCAACTTGGAAGCTTTTTTCAAGTTGATCGCATTTTTTAATAGCTTAATAATTCTGGGTTAAAATAATAAACTGTTTTAATTACAAATTTAAATGAGATTTTTTTCACGTAATAAATAGATTTTTTTTATGGCATGACACTAAAAATACCAGTCGTATTGTTTTAGATCAATTTTTTGTCATCAATTTACTTAATTACTTTTTCCCCCATTTTCAATAAGTTTCAACATCCGATAAAGAGAAACATATCCATCTTCTTTTCTGCAAAGGTTTTATATCTTTCTTTATTGTAAAATCTAAAAACAAAAATGGGGATATTCAAAAATTTCCTAAAGTAGCCTTTATTAAAAAAATGTAAGTTGCCATTTCTTTTAAAAGGTCTTGCAACATTTTTAGCTCCAAACAATTCTTAATTAGCTGGACTCGAGGCAACTATGGCTTCTACGATGGAGAAGTTTTCAGACTCCTGGTCTGGCTATTTGGGGAGCAATTATGATGTAACACAAAGTCAACAACTAATGTCAACAACTCAGTTTACCAATTCACTCTGGGTTGTTTGATTACATTGGAACAGTTTGGAATGATCTGAATTAAGATTGAAGATTGCCACATATGTACCAGTTTGTTTGGATTTGCTGCTGTATTAACAACCTGAACTATTTGAGACAAACAGAAAGAAAATGCTGTGTGCTCCTGTCTCACTCTGAATCGTCCCTCCTCATCGGCCAGCCGCTGTTTTAGCGTGTCGTTGATCACGCACTGCTCCCTCCACTTCTCCTCCATCACGGCCAGCTCCGCCTCCACCGAGCGTGTCTGATCCTTCTCCGCCTCCGCCGTGCTCCTCTCCTCCGCCTCCAGCGGCTCCAGGCCCTCTGCGCTGGCCCTCGTGTCCGCCTCGCTCTGCTCCTCGGCCCGCAACCTCTCGTCGCTCACCTCCACCCAGCTCGCCATCTTCAGGCTCTCCTCGGGCAGCTTCTCCTTCTTCTTCTTCTCCTCCTCTTCGACACCATTTTCCGTGTCATCTCTTCCAGCCGCCGCCATGGCCTCCATCAGCGACGTCTCCACCTGTTTTTCCTCCACTTCTGTGCCATTGTGGGCCTCAGCAAAAGTGGATAGTTCGTTTTTTACTTCAGGGGTGATTGTCATGTCTGCTTCTTCTTGCAGAATCGCACAAGTAGGATTTCCTGCATTAAAAATAACTGGTTTAATGTATAATATAAGGAAAGACACTAAAGAGTAAGTTAGGTGTTTGCCATCAATCCACAAAAGAATCATAAATCTCAACACATTCTGTTGTTAGTTAACTATAACTATAAGATAAAAATAACTTCTAAGCATTTGTTGCGAAGAAATTAGAAAAAAAAACAAAAAAAAAAAAACATCAACACAGGATAGTGCTGCCACCACCGGGCTTCAAAGTGAGGATGACAGCTGTACTTTTCCATAGAATTGAAATTGTATTGACAAATTCTCCCACCTGAGCTGCCACTGAATCTGTACCTAAAAATCTAAAATAATTCACTCTATGAGTTCTAGAGGAAACTGCACAAAATTTTATTTAAACATAAAAGGGGTCTGAATACAAGTGTGCGTCTTTTTATCATATTACAATGATTAAAAAATCCATGTAAAAAATGTTATACAACTCATAATTACGCATTACTTCGTGTTGCTCTTTCATCTGGATTTCCAATAAAACACGCTGAGCTCTCTGGTTGTAATGTGACACAATCCGAAAAAGTTTAAGGGGTTTGAATGCTTTTACAAGGCCCTGTAAGCCTTTGTGTGTGCGTGTGTTTTGGTGTGTGTGTGTGTGTGTGTGCGTGTGTGTTGGTGTGTGTAGCAGTCGCACCCTCAGTCGGAGACTCCGGACTGGAAACCAGCGGCTCCTGAGTCGTCTCTGTGGACACGTTTTTCTTTGACTCCTGCAATGAAACAAAATGAATTGTTGATTTAAGATTAAAGGGGAGGCGGTTAGTGAAGCAGGCTGGCTGTTTTCTCTGTGTGTGTGTGTGTTTTTTTTTTTTATTAATGGCTTTTAAACACACCATAATAACACCTTGTGACTCCGCAGTACTGAGCTTTGCCACCTGCCTGCGGAGGCGCTGACACTCCCGGTACTTCTCCTTGTAGTGCTCGGCAGCCATGTGGAGGCGCAGCTTCAGCTCCTCCACCTCCCTCTGAAGCTCCGCCTCCGCCTCCGACACCACCGCTGCGCCGTCGCCGCTCGTTCCGACGCCCTGGGATGCAAAAGACGAGATTGGTGACGTGCGCTTCGCATTTGATCCAGACCGAGTGTGAAAGTAACAATCCCGAGCTGGGGGCACCGACCACGTCCTTGCGATCGGTGCTCCTCATTCGGTCCAGCTGACTCTCCATGCGCTGGCATTCAGCCTGAGCGTCGGCCAGACTGGCCCGGAGCTTGTCGGCCTCGATGCGGGCGCGGTACAGCTCGGTCATGGTGTGGTCACGGGCGCCGGCCGAGTCCCGAAGCTCGGAGGCGAGCAGGGCGGCCTGCTGTCGGGATGCCTGCAGCTGCTCCTCGGCCTGACGGAGCTGCTCACGTAGGCGGCCGAGCTCCGCCTAAACACGTAAAAGAAATATTAGTGTTAATCAGATTAATTACACTCTAATCACAATTAATCACTATGCCTAACTTTGTGAACTTGAAATATACATAAATATGTACAAATATGTTGTGGTTCTTGCAAGAATGGGGTTGTGGGCAAGCCCCTCCTTCTGCCGCATTCCAACAAATTGAAATGCAAGCAATTGTCTTTTTTTGTTGTTGTTGCAGAAAGGAGGTAATGTAGTCTCCAGGTACTCAACAGCAACTAAGGGAAACTTACTCCACTACACACGCACACACACAAGTAGTAACAAACTTGTTCGGGGAACTACTGACAGATGAGATATATTTTATTCTCTAGTTCTTGGGTTTTCCACCCTTTGTGATGGCACCCTGGGCAACTGCACATATAGCCCTTATGAAAAACAGTAACTGTATGAATGTTATCAAAATCTAAAGATAGTTAGTTTTCTAGGTTTTATACTCAGGAAGGTTTATAGGACATCATTTTGTTTTGAACAGTAATTTTAGAAATGTCCCTCTCCATTGATTGCTTGTGTGATGAGGTGACCATCGTTGTCCTCATCCAGCTGAGCGACCGGCGTAATTTGTGCATGAGAAATTTCAAGCTTATACGCGCAGCTGTATACAACACAAGAAAGCTGAAAAATGTGCAATCTCTGTTGCTGTCTGCTGTCACATAAAACGTTCATATTTCACTGTCGTTTGTTGCCCCCCGTGTGTCAAGTCCACAGCGAACTGCTGTGAACTCGGTAACCCTTCGTGGGACAGAGGCTTTTAGGTCAAAATAATAGTTTGATTAATCTGCGTTTTGAAATATCAACATGTTAAAATTTTCAGATTAATTGCATGTGTTAATGTTGACGGCCCTAAGCCGAAATGGCAGCTTGTGTCACATTTTACTCCTGTTTTCACGCCCTGCAGTGTGAGACCTTGTCATGTCTGTGCTCCAGCAGCTCCCTCTCCAGACTGTCTCGCTGGGCGACGCAGGCCCTCAGCCTCTCCAGCTCTTCTTGGAATTGAGCGATGGTCACCTCCCTGTTCAGCTCCACCGCCTTCAGCATCTGCAGCTCGGCGCTCAGCTTGGTGTTCTCCAGCTCGGTGCTGCGAAGGTGAGCCTAACGCGGGTCCCGAAGCAGAAGAGAAAAGTTCAGACCGGAGACGGAAACAAACGCCTCCATAGTTTCATGATGTGAAATGTTTGGTGTGTTTTTTTTCTCACCTTATAAAGATCTCTCTCATCCTTCACATTCTTCAGCTGGCTCTCTAGGGTTTCTCGCTCTGCTGTCAGCTTCTTCAAACGGTCTCGCAGACTGCATTAAAGAAAAAGTCTCTGTAGTCTTAATGTCATTGTACAGAACATACTAAGGCTGGACTATATGGTCTAGAATCAATACCATGATATATTGAGCAGTTCACCTGGATAACATTAAATGGACAATAACACCAACACCCCTCAAACCTTCTACTCCACCCTCTGGAAGTAAAGAATGTGATAGGCCAGCATAAATACTTATGCAGTAATTGCAGTTTTTTGCAATTATTTTTATTGGCATTTAATGGTTTTAAAACTACAGCCTCTGCAAATAAATGAAGAAAACATGTACTTTTAGTTAAGAGTTTTTGAATAAATAAGCACAACTGAACAAGTTTAGAAGTATAAAATAACTTCACTTCCAAAGTCCTAATTGAACCCAATATATTACCAAACGATTGATGACGCAACTTTTTTTTAGGGGAAATGAGACCTCTTGTGTCATGGCGCTGATTTCATTAACTTACCTCTCCCGCTGTCTACAGAGACGGGTCTCCACGTTTTTTGTTTTTTTTTTACTCTATGCACGGTTTACTAGTTTATTTATTTTTTAATGTGTGTGGTTTCAGACATCCCTCCCACCTTCCAGCCGACCATAACACATTTTCCACACTCCATCTGATCGCCGCACAGCTCACGCTCAGACTGCGGAAGGGTTAAGCCGCGCTCCCCTCGCGCTTACTTTTCAAAATAAAAACTCATGTCGCATTTTCAGGCTGCTCCCACACAGTCTTATTTCGATCGACTGTATGACTGCGGCTTCAACATTTAAAATTTTCTACATCTTCTCAACCTTAACATCTCTTTTTCGCTTCTTGCTACTGATTGGATGGGGTGCAGTCACGTGACTTACAGACGATACACGTACCGCGAAGTCTAAAAAAAAGAATATTTAAGAACACCTAAAATGCCGACATGAGTCGATAAATTCAGATTTATCGTCCAGGCCTAGCATGTAAGCCACACTTGCAACCAGTGATGGCATAGTTACTTTGAAAAAGTAACTTTAATCGGATTACTGATTACTCCTTGAAAAAGTAACTTAGTTAGATTACTGACTACTTTATTTGGAAAGTAACTAAGTTACAATAAAAGTAACTTTTTAGTTACTTTCAGCAGCTGCTAACAACAACACTGTGAAAATGACATTGATCTTTGCCAAAACTTAATTGTAAG
>CAEFZX010014888.1:0-21268 GCA_903066825.1 Alfaro cultratus
TTAATTCATAGTTTGATGCCTTCAGTGTGAATCTACAATGTCAATAGTCATGAAAATAAAGGAAACTCATTGAATGAGGTGTGTCCAAACTTTTGGTCTGTACTGTATATATATATTACATAGAACTTACAATGGTTTAAATATGTTTTGTTGTTTATAGAAAACTAAAATTATAGCGATGTAAACTGATGTAATACATTAATAATTATACATGGCCAATGACAGTACTACTAATAAATTGTAACAATGATTATTAATTTAAGTAAGTTTTTTGGTAAAAAAAAAAAATGTAATTGGTAAAAAAAAAAAAAAAAGAAAAATAATACAAAAATATATATTAAAAATGTATACAACACAGTACAAATCTGCAAAAAAGATCCTAAAGAACTTCATTTTGCATTCGTTACATTTGACCTTTTCTTTATCAATGTCAACTGGTAAAAAATTATGTTTCATGTTTTTTTAAATTATTTTTCTAATAGAAATGATAGAACAAGGAGGAAGAATATGTGGACTTTACAATGAGCCCACATTTCATGTGTGGAGTCACAGTGCCCTCTAGTGGTCATACTGCTAAACTGCTGCTCTGCAACAAAAAGCAGACAAACCCCTACACATACCATTTACTACGAAAAAAGGAAGAAAAAGTTCAAACAACAGTGCTTGTGCAAAGGTGATCCTGGAGGCTGTCAAAAGGTCCACGATTCGGTCAGTTGGTTTGTGTTTGTATGGATGTGAGGCTGTTAGTGTTGTTCTCCCAGGACCAATATGACCTCTCTGTGCTCTTTTGGCCATGAAGGTCTTTGGTGATGACGCACACATGGCACGTAGCAGCATCACTGATGAGACACACAAACTTGCACACCCGAGTATGCCACCCGCATAACTGATAAGGCACACTATGGTTGACACATCGACACAGCATTACCTTGAACTTGAATTTGCACTTGCTGAAACCACACAAACAGCCAATAAATCCCCAAAGCAAATAGAAGATACAGAGCCCCCCCCAGCGTACGTGTGCACTTACACACACACACAACACAGAGGGAGAGGTGAGCCGCTATGGTGTGCTTATTAAATCAGTCCTATATCAGCCAGTCTCCTTGGGACATCAGAAAAGATTTACTACAGCAATTACACTAGCTAATTACAAGGAGGAGAAAGGGAGGGAGTGTGGGAGAGCTACAGAGTGTAGAAGAAAATCAAATCACAAGGAGCAAGTGCAAATAAAGGTGTGAAAACTGAGACCACAAGAAAGCAAATAAAAGGGGAAAGAAGTTTAAAGGACAAATATGATGAGGAAGTGACCTTGAAGCCACCTGCAACACCAGAGCCTTTTTATGCAGTCCACAGAAACAGCAACAAAAACACAAAGACTCATTGTTCAGAAGCCCAAACCAGCTGTGTGTGAGTGAGTGACTCAGACTGTGTCCTTCTGTGGTGCTATGGTGTTTGTTATTCAAACTGTGAATGCCCTTGATGCTTCTCTGGCCTTCACAGCACAGTGCTCCCTCTATGGAGAACAGAGTGAATTACGCTATAAACCAGGGTCTCTGGTAACCTGGGTATCAATCAGGTCGATCCTTGTTTCTTGCTATGGAGTGACATTTACAGGCACCGTACATGTTGTGTACATTTCACTGACCAATGAGACTTCTTACAGAGAGTTATGTAAGAAGGTCAGAATGACTTAACAATAATGGTTGTAAACAAAGCACAGAACATCATTGTTTCTGTGTAGGAGCCTCTTAGATCCTCCAATTTATTGAGGTCAGGCTTAGGAAGCACAGCTAAATGCTGCTCAATGCCTAGGCTAGTTACCTTGTAGCATATCTCCACTATCCATATTGCAACATATACTATCCATATTGACAGCTGGTATGATACATTCACAACCATGCAGTCTCATTTACGTGAGCAGAGAAGTAGAAATGAAAACTTAAAAATTAGATTTCCATCTCAATTAAAAAGTTAGATGAACTCCAACACTAGTGCACCCCATGAGGCACATTTGCCCTAGGCAAAGGGGATTAGGTACAGCACTCCTGTCAGCTCTCAAATATTCATTATTACCTTATGGAAAGATAGCAAAGTGAGAGGGAACTAGAAGAAGCAAGAAAAAAAAGAGAGGGAGAGGGATGAATACATGATAGAAAGCTATGAATACAAGCAGCTCTGACTTATGGAAAGCAATATAGATGAAAGGAGGACAGAGAAAAATGGAGGTCTACACGGTGTCTTGCCATGGAGGACAGTTAAAAGCGTGTCAGAGTGCTGGTGCACACTCTCATCCTGTTAATCCCTCAGTTTCCATCCTCTCGTCTGCAACCATCCATCCTTTCTCGTATTTATCTCTGCTTCAGTGATGAGGACAAAGGAAAGCACTCAATCATTTGCCCACCCTTCCTCTTTCTTCCTTTCCTCTTGGTCCCTCCAGGCAAAGCTCAGAGGCCTGATTAGCAATTGTGACTTGACCGCATGGTGAAAAAGACTGTGCGCACAAGCACAAATTTGTCCACCGACACACAATTGTGACAAGGAAGAGGACAAGGGCCAGTTTTGCCAGGTCTGATTATCCCTTGAGCAAGACGCACAGAGGAAAGGGGATGGGGGGAGGAAGTGGGGAAATTTGCCATTTTTAATGTCAGTCATCACCCGCAGGACTTGCACATACAGAGAGTTGAGTGTCTGTCTGGAGGCAAAAAGATTGAGCTGTTTCTGGTGCTTGCCGTTAAGTTTTTTTTTTTTTTTTGTTCTCTGGGAACATATTAATATAATGAGGCAAAGGAAATGAGAGGAGTGGAAAAAAGGAAAAAGACAAAAAAAGATGTGAACTAATGATAAGTATCCATGTCGAGAAATTGCAGAAGAGGCAGAGCTGAAGGAGATACGGACAAAAAGGAAGAGAATAAAGATCAGGTTATTCAGTCAATTTAATACCAATAAAGAAAAAATAAATTAGAACCTAGTTTAAGGAGGACTGCAACAATTGCTTTGATTAACAGAGAGAAATGACTCTACTGTATACACATGCAGCCGACAATTTTTAGACCTTTCGAATGCCTTTTACACTGATATTAAAATAGATTTCTTTTTAATTATGACCAAGATTCGCCTTTCAATAATGCTACGGTGGTTTACTTTGCGATTAATAATCAAACATTGTTCAGATTTAAACAAAGAGCAATTTTAAAATGCACTTCAGCTAACTTACAAGTAATTTTAGTCCCTACAAGTCGTTTAAATTTGGATTTGGCCACTTCATAAAATTCTCTTTGGCAGACTTCTTTTAGCTCCTTCTGACTGTTTGGGAAGTGCAATCTTCACGTCTCTCCACAGATGTTCTCCAGGGGATTCATGTTTGGGCTTTTGGCAGCCCACTCAAGGACAGTCAAACCCACTCCAGTTCTGTCTTGGCCATCTGGTGATTGCAAAAGGTCATCCCAGTTTCATTTTGCACACTCTGATGCAGGTTTTCCTTGGAGAACATGTGCATCTGAATTCTTACTCCATCCTTTGACAAGCCCCTCATAGCATGACAGTACCAAAATGACTCTTTAGTACAGAGATATTAGCCAGCCGATGAGCAGCGCCTAGGGTTTGCCAGATACTGTCCTTGAAACAGTTAAAGATTTGTCTCTTCAGACCAGAACAGCTTTTCCTTCATGCTCTCAGAATCCTTTTAAATATCACTCGGCAAACTTCAAGCCTTTTCTCCCCCACACAAGTGGTTTCTAACATGCCATTAAAAGCCTAAATGTTGAAGTGGTGCCAAGATGGCAGACCTTCTGGCAGAGGACTTCTTAGGTGCTTTTAGAGAGACTGTCAAGTTATTGGTCACCTCCTTGACAAGGCCCCAAGGCTCTGCTACTCAGCTTGGCTTAAAGGCCAATGTTATTAAGAGTCTTGGTGGTTTCAAACATACTCACTTCACAGCTGTGAGTATGTTGGTTGTAGCTGAGGGAACACAGCTACAACCAATGTTCCCTCTAATTTTTCATGTGTCTGGGCATACACAGAAGGTCCCTGAGTACACTGAGGACCACTGTGAGCAACATCAGGTGTGTGCACTCAGGGGCGCAACTACATATTTTTGAGATGGATGTGAACATGTCACCACTTCTGTTAGCCTGTGTGTAGAACCGCCTATAGGCTGCAGGTCTGAGGCATTTTGTTAGCATGTTTTCTATCATTCTTATAGCTTGATAGGAAGCCTGATCCAAACTGGCAACCCACATTATTAATAAAATGGTGAAATTATATTGACCACAAAACACTGTATTTATAAAAGATTTCAATGTTTTCCCTACACAATCCTAACAAACGTTTTTAATGTTCCCTTCACAATATTGATTAATTTACTATTAATTTATGTTCATGATTTGTTCTTTAAATTGCCATTTATATTATTTTTCGGTCTCAGACTGATGTCTGATTCTTTAGGTTCTGACGGGTCTGCGGTTCCTCTCCTGATCCATTCTGTTGGATATCACACAGATATCACTAAGATTTCACTTTGCGCCATTGAACAACGCTGACACATTTTTTTAATGCCCCTATTAAACTTCACTGTTTAGCCTGTAATGTGCGTCTTCCCACTACCGTCTGTATTTCTGCCAGAGGTTTTAAGGACGGTGTAGTATCAGGTGGACATTTTAAAAAGACGCGGGTTGATAGCAGCTCACTGCGGCTGCGCAGTGTCCGTCTGTAGGCAACCGTGACAACCGTTAGAGAAGGTTGGAGGGGGGTCCTATTTAGGTCGACAATTTAGCTGACCTTAATATGCCCCGTGTTTTGTTTTGTTCATTATTATTACACTTATTGTTGAGATGTGTGATTGATTGTCCATCAGTCCATAGCAATACGGAATAAATGGCGTCCCGTATTGGTTCAATACGGGCGGAGAAACAACAACTACCTGTTATTTTAGGCTAGCTTAAGCTAACCTGAATATTTACAACTCTGTTGTTGATACACTGACATTACTTACCATGAAATCTATCCTTGCGCGGACATGTCCGGCGGACCTCTGCGGACTGAAGTGCGTCCGAGTATGTTGTTGGACCCTTAACCTTTCCTACCTAGCAAATCTGCACGGTGCCACAGCGCATATGGGCAAGGCACGTACACACAATAGCATGCGGTGATTGGCTGCGTAGCGTAAGTGAACCGTATCGTATCATTGGCTGGACACCTGTGACTCACTGAGTTAGATTTCTATGTCATTGGTCCATAGTCAAAACTGATGTCTGAGCTCAATGTATAGTTTACGTTGGGCTTTATTTTATGCGCTACATAGATTTTATTGTGCACTGAGAATGTGCGAACAGTGCGCGATAGAGGGAACATTGGCTACAACCACTATGCTTTGGGTCACACGCCATAGATATTATGGTGTAATATCTATGGCGCAGTCACGTGCGGTGAGGTTCATAGCTGGTGAGGAACTGACTTAATTATAATCAGATTTACAAATATAGGCCCCCTGCTTGTTATTGTTTACATAAAGAAATTTCAGACATGCGGGACAACGCTGGAGGGCAAGAAGACTATTCTTTAACATTTCATCCATAGCCGCGCTGCCGCCGTAGAATAATTCCATTAACTCCATCAGACTTGGACATGTAGATATTAATTTTGTGCTGTGCTCCACAGCAAAGGGGAAAACCGTTAAAGTACAAATCAAAACCACTTCTTTCTCGCTCTCTGTATCAGCGCAGCTACACACAGACTCACTGCCATAGCAACTGACACCACAAAAAAAACCCCAAAAAAACACTCAAATATTTCCCACACAAAGAGCAGAACATTCAGTCTGTTGCAATAGTATGGTTTTAAGCTTAATGTTTATTTTTCCGATTATTAATAAGTGATTGATGTGGTAAGAGGAGAAAACTACAAATATATCGCTGCACTTGACTTTACTGTATTTCTAGCGCCCTGTTACTGTCTCTTGCTCTGCACTTGTGGAGTCACAACGTCTGGGATCATGAGCGCCCCCATGAGGCAAGAGAACTGCCTGCCTCACCTCCAGTCTGTTCTCTGCCTTTTATGATCGCTCCTCAGCACACGAAACACGTTACATACACACCTGGTGACAATAAACACTGTACATTATATACATAAGCTAAATTAGGGAAAATCAGTTCATACATTAAATGTTTTTTAGCCATTTTATTGGCAACGTACAGACAGGAGGAACATGCTCCCATAGAATTGCAGCTAGTGCAGTTAGCAAGAGATTGACCAATCCCAGGTGAGGCTCACCGGCTTCGCTTCCGAGAATGACCACACGTCACTGAGATATATATATATATATATATATATATATATATATATATATATATATATATATATAACAAACTTCCTGATTGAGTAAAAATAAGTTAAAACTTACATTTTCCAGAGGTAATAAAATGACTCATTAAATACCCATCAAATAAGCTACTTCTCCAAAGTCACTGTCAAGACCAAAATTATTACTTTTACTGTCATTGAAATAAATTCCACAAAATAATTCAGTTTTAACTTCATTGCCATGCCTCAGTAAGAATCTCCCTTTTTTGCCATATAGTTTTAAGGCTCCAGGTAGTTTTAAAATTCAGCAATACCAAAAGATCAGTGAAACTAAGAAGGTGGAAGCAATGAGAGCCACAAGCTGTACCACTACTCAAGAACTTCAGAAAAAGTTTACTTCATAATCTACTGGGATGATGTACCACTCCAAGTTTGTGAAATTAGATTTAACCTCTTTGGAAAAGAAGCAGCAGCTCACAAAAATAAACTACACAGGAGAAAATGATATTTAAACTGGGAGATATGTGAATTCTGTCCTCGAACATCTGTCTGCTGCCCTCTCCCAGGAATTGGCTGCTGTTGGGGCAAGATGGAAAAAAAAGACAGACAAAAACACAAACAATCACAAAGGACTCACAAAAACACACACCTAATCCCTCCATGTGCTTAGTGAGCCATCAGGGGACATGTTGCCAATCAGACAGCTATGTGATGTTGGCCGAATGAAAACAATCAAGGAACAACACACAATATGGCTCAGAGAATGTGCTTATGAGCACAAGTGTTTGCTTGACTGAGTTCAGACTGGCTGCTGTGCTCACCTAATGTGCGAGTATGCAGAGATTCTTAAAGTTTTCTATAAATGACAAAATATTGAAGGGAAGTGTAACAATGTTCAGAAAAAACAAGCCATTGTTTTAGGGCTCACAGCAGATCTAAGGTCTCAGAAAAAATATGTCAGGATTATCTTCTTTAAGGTTAAGCCTACTGGAGGACATATGATTTATTTCATTTATTCAAAGCATGACTGCACATTCTCTACAATTGACTGTAATGATTTAAAAAAGTACCTAAAAAGCTCATAGCAGAGCTGAAATTCTAAAGTACGAGTCTCTGGCTGGTAGGAAACCAAACTGACCCAGCCCAAAATATAGCGAAAGAGAGACAGAATCAGGTTTTTATTATTTACCTGCTGTTTATACAGGGCCCCACATGAATGTGTGTATGTCTACCCAGCTATCGTCCCTATCACCGTCTTGTCTCTGCTTACGGCTCAGTGAGTGTGTCAGTCTGCATTGGCCCCCTTTAGAAGCTACTCAGAGATGGCAGCACCATTAAAATTTAACCCACTATCTCAACACTCACCACACGCTGACAGGAGAGGGTGAGAGAACAGCAGAGATGCTCAGCCAGGATGCACAGGGATGTGTTCTCTAACCAAAGATAGGGGCGCGTACAAACCCAAATGCACTCATTCCACAGGAATCAGTCAGATGTGATAGCGAAAGATTGGAAGCGATGGAGAGAAAGATCCTACACAGATGGAAAATAAAGAATAAGATGGAGCAGATTACCGCTTGAAAACCACACGCACACTTGCATAATGTTCAGGCAGCCATGGAAATGAATGGCATCAATTCACCAGAGGAAATAGAAAATGTGTAAGGACCTTACATCCTCATCAGTCTGCACTATTCCACGCTTTGTATTGCTTTCTTTGTCATCAGCTCAAGCCGCTTATTCCAACTCATGTAATCCCTCTTTGGTTTTTCTTCCTCTGTATTTTATTACTCTTTTTGGTTGAACATTTCTGGCACTTGCCTTCCTTATTTTCTACACATATAGCTTTTCCTACTTGATCCCTCCCTTGTTCTGGTCTGTTCTTTGTTTTCCTCACTAGACAGTGGGATAGCAGGCAGTGTTAGGAGGTCTATTGTCTCTTAATTAAATGGTAAGAGAAAAGAAGGATACTGCTAACAAGGAACATACATATGGTCGCTCTGTTTGCTTATGAGGTGTCTGCAACAGTACAGTGCTTATCTAGTCATATTACTTTCAAAAACTTCAATCTAGTTGATCAGGATTTATGTAAAAGACCAGCACAAAGTTGGGCATACATGATGGTTTGAAGGATTATTCATTTACAAAACTTTTGACAAATTAAACAAGTTTTGTGTGTACATTTACACCTACAAGTCCATTTATTCAGAGAATGAAATGTTCAGTCATTCTTCTTCGCTTAACTTCAATCAAATTAGACAGCATACATATGACCAACTTTTCAAGTTTTAACAAGGACTCTCAGTTGGATTTTGGTCAAGATGTTGACTAGGCCACTTAAGTCAATGAATATACTTTCACCTGAACCACTTAATTAGATTACCTATCCCTGCAAAAGAACAGCTTCCCTACTGCATAATGCTGCCATCACCACATTTGAAAGTGGAGGTTGAGTGCTCTGGGGGATGTAGGGTTTCTACATATTTGTTTCCAGTCTCAAAAGAATGAAGAATTTAGTCAAGCAATGAAAGGATAGGAGGAAGGGAAGAAGGATAGAAGTAGGAGAGGTAGGAAGGAAAACTGATAAAAATAAGGAAATAAGTACAAAAAGGAGGGCACAAATAAATATATGAGGAAGGAAGGGAGGACATGAAGAAGGAAAAGGCAAAAAGAAGGAAGGAAAACATATACAAGTATACAAGGGAAGCAATGACAAAAGAGTAAAGGCAGAAGGAAGTCGAGAAGAAAGGAAGAACAAAGGAATGGTGGAAGGAAGGACAACATTCAAACAATGGAAAAAAGCTTAAAGTCTGGAATCTCAATATTACTCCTGGAAAGCATTGAAATATACTTCCCCAGACAGCATGTGAATTCCAGGGATGTGCACTATTAGTTTTCAAACACAAGGGAATCTGCTTATAGGCCTAAAAGTTAATTTCAGTCTCTTCAAAGCACCTTTTTGTTTGCTTTTGCTACATGTAATTCTTAAGATTTTGCCTCAGAAATTGGTTTTCAGTTTTCTACTTGTCCTTGAAAGTGATCTGTGACTGTTCTATGACCTCAGCCCACTTTAAACCTGACTGAAACTTTACCCCTGCTCTGTCTGTTGTGTTCCCTGGTTCTTCATTTGTTTTTGTAAAAATCTTCATAGAACAGCTGCATTTACATTAAATTACTGTTTTACTTTAAAGGGGGCAAAATACACATCTTTTTCTTCAAAAACACTGTCACCTAAAATCCCAATAAAATACATTAAGACTTGTAGTTGCAAGAAGTTTAGGTGGTATGTATGGCCACAAACAATAACAAGAGATGCAAAAGACATTACACTTTGCTAAAAACTTTTTCATAAGGCAAACAAGTAAAAAAAAAAAATCATGCAAGAATTCACACAAACAAAAGACTGAGAACCTGCTTCCCAAGAACCAGAGCAACAGGCTCTGGTGAATGCCACTGCCCTCAGGTTTCTCCTTCTTACTCTTTTCAACTAACACACAAGATTTCTTCCTCTTTCAGACATTGCAACACCTAATCAGAGGATGAGGACCTGAAAACTGCAGGGCCAGGACTCAATCAGCTAGCGCAATCAGACACAAGACACACACAATCAGCCACATTCTTCCACGCCCACACACACAGGATGACACACTCATAATAAGCTTTGTGCTGACGGACGAGAGGAAGGCCATGATATTATTCAGTCTGCCTCATCACCACTGTAACAAACACACATACATGTGCGCACAGAGGAGGCGGGATGGAAGCAGCTATTCTGAGAGTGCGTGCGTCCATTCTCTGCGAAGGTGACTTTGGGCTGGCTGGAGTGGTAATTGGGTACACATACCGATGTTTTTTTTTTTCCTTCCTTTTTCTTTTTCCAGCATTCGCTCCAAACTCTCTCTTGCCCCCCTCTCCTTCCTATCAACCTCCCCGTCTCTGCCTCAGTTCAGCCCCTGAACGTGATTACACTTCCGACATGACTGAGAGGTGAAGAGGGAAGAAGTGAGAGACTGATAATTGACTTAGAAAAACAACAAGGGCAGAAAACCACATTAAACACTGATGGAAAAAAAAAAACAAATGTGCAGACACACAGCATAGATATACAACCCCTTGGCCACCGTAGAATAATTTACACATCTATATTATACATCTCATTTACTTAGCAGAACAGTGAGATAAAGCAGAGGAAAACACACAATGTCACCCAGACTGTCACCCTGATCTTTCAGTGGAGATGCATGCAGACACACAGACACACACACACACACACGAATAGAGTGCAATGGCCATCTCATTTCTTCAGACAAGTGACATTTTCCTCTCTCTCCTTTTTCAGTTTCTCCTTCTCTACTCCGTCACTGTGGTGACAAAATTAGCATTCCTTTCCTTCCTCTGCTTCTCTCCTCCCTCGATGCCCGGACAAGAGGTGAGGACCACAGGGACAGAAGAACGAAGACAGAAAGAGGAAAAAGAAGAAAGATGGGAATAAAAGAAGACATTAAGAGAGAGAAAAGAAAAAAAAATAAAAATAAATCGCCTGAGATGTGGAGACAACAAACAAACAGGAGAGCTGAGAGTGATACGCAGAGGAAGACCAGAAGAAGAAAGAAAACAAAAGAAAAAATCATGTTGTGGTTTTGCAGACTTGGGGAGAGAGTAAATGAGGGGGAGAAATATCCCCTCAAGGGATTCATATCACCATGACAACCCTCTTCTTTCTCCTTTGCTGTCCGGTTGCACAGTGAACTCCTGGATACTTTGGCAAATCAGCAAGTAGTCGTGGTGAATTAACTTGCAATAAGAAGTTCCAACATCCTTTAAATTTGATAATCATTATTAAAGATCCATAAGTTAACATCTAGAAATTGTGATGGTATTTACCTTGTCTGAGTACGCCATGTGCATGTAAGGAGGTGCGTAAAACAGGCTTCATGAGGATAAAGTAGTAGTATTAAAAACCAGAAACAAAGCCTCGGTTGTAACTACAGCAAGAACTTTATATTGAGCAAAAAAAAAAATGGATGTGAGACAGAAAAATAAAATTGACCTTAAAAAAATCTGAGATGGGAAAGACATAATCGAAGACAGGATGGAGGGAGATGGAATGAATTCGATTATGCCAAACTGAATGTAGCGATGAAAAGAATGGGGGGGGAAAGAGAGAGAAAAAGAAATAGGGAAACAATATTGGACAGAGTAGATTGTGGGGGTGGACCGGAGGGACAGAGACAAAGCAAAGGAGAGGGATGAAGAGAGAAAAAGAAGGAACAGAAGATTTCTAATCAGAACTCTGAAGAACAAAAATAATAAGGCTGCCTGACAGCAAACGTCAGCTCAGGGAGGGGAGGTGATTGAGAGAGGAACAGAGGACGACAGAGGGACTAAAAAAATCATGGAGAGAAAGGTAAGGTAAAGAATAAAGAACAAAATGAAAGAAAATCTATGCAAAAGCTTGAGTTGTACTGATAGAGACTCTTCCCCATTGGTGCTCCCTCCACTAAGAGGTAATACAATCTTTGAGATACTAAGAGGAAACACATCACCAGGAAAGGAAAAAAAAATATTCCCCATCTCCCACTGCAGGGAAAAGGATCTGCCAGGTCAGGCAGGTGAATCCTCATATGAGCGCATTATACGTGTGTGAGTATACTTGTGTGTAGCTGCACTAACGTCAACTGACTGGCTGCGAAATGTTGCCCTTGAGTCAACCTTGGCTGCTGTTTCACTCAGTTCCAGAAAAAAGGGGATTCGTTTCTAATCAAAAACTAATTCCTTTTCTTTGATGTTACTTTTTTTTAAAAATGAGATAAGAATCTTAATGCTTTTCTGATTTCTTGTACGTCTTTTAACTTAAGCCTTTGAGTTCATCCTTTGCTATCCAAAAGAGGTACCAAAATAGCAAACCCACACAAATAACTATAGTGAATGAAAGAGCCAACAGTTTTTAGGATTTCTTTTATAATCATATACTAACTAATAATGTTGAAATTATCAAATTATTCACATCATCTCAAAACAAAAGGGAAAACTAAATTAAATGCAGTACAATCAATGTAAATGAGCAGAATAACAGTGAATAACATTTTACATCTACTACTAGAGAGCATCTATTTCAAAATCAAGATCTGGGAAAGAAGGATGTACAGGTACAAAAACTGCAGTCTAATCTTGCTGAGTAAAACTAAAAAAGTCCAATGTAACATTTAAGACTGTTCTTTTCCCTCTCTTGTATTATAGGCATTGAAGTTAGTCATTACTTGAAATTAATATGTACTTAAAAATAGACAAAAGATAGACAAATAGACAAAAGCTTGGCATTTCTGCTCAGACAAAAATCCACATGGTGACTATTCCAGTGCAAGCAGAGAAGTTGCAAAACACATTCAAATTCAACATGTGAGTTAACTCAATGCTACAATCATCCTGGTCTAATAAATGGGCACAGTGTCTGCCCTGCTTTCAAGGGTAACTCTGCCGCTGTACTATAGCTGATGGACAGCAATTGCAGAACTGCCGAAATGTTCCAGATGGATTTTTCACTCTACAATTTTCCTTTCTCAAGCACAAGTAAGTCGATATTTAAATAACCCTGTGATAATAATTGTTTGATTCAGAGTGTACTGCAATGAGAAAATTTACGAGACCCACCGCTGCATACAGAGCAGCAGAGGGTGAGCAGGGTCAGAGCGCACCTTCACATTCCCTACTGGAAATATCGCTCAGATTATAACTGAAGTACTGAATCAGAAGTATCTCAACTTTGAAACCCATTTCAAGCCTCCCATGGTGTCAAAAAGCCAGGCCAAAGTCAGCAGTGAATAAAATAATATATGCAGGATGTCAAGAAGAACATAAGCGATGTGAATATTAAAAAGAAATCAAACTTTAATGAGTTAAACAGTTCTTCCCAGATAACCATAGGTCAATGGGAAAAACCTAAGGTCATTTAAAAGTAAAAACTCCATATATTTACAAAAGTGAGATGCTATAGTGCATCACATCCGCTGAGGCAGTTCCACTCATTATAAACATATTTATTGTTATAAATATTGTAATCCAGAATAGTCTGTTCTAAACTGCCAGCTCTTGGAGCTGTGCTTCATCTGCTTAAACAAATTAATCAAATTGTTTCTATTTCATGCAGCCATTGGCTAGTTACTGGTTTCAAGGTTTTCAAAAGTTAAACTCGTTTATACAGTTTAAAGGCTGTTTATTGAGAAAGTGCCAGATTAATTTGTTTTTTCTAACAGGAAGGAGCAGAGAGTAACATAGCGCTGCCGGTCAGCTGGCTGAAAAAAGGCCCCTACACTTTCTGCTTAATTACAAGAAAAAATACTGTGAGGGTGTATTATAAGAATCTAATATCCTTGCCAAATTATATAGTTAACTACATATACACACACACACACACACATATATATATATATATATACTCACACACACACACACACACACACACACACACACACACACACACACAATTATTTCATCCAGCACAATTCTGAAGAGTTTCAGACTACCAAACTGGAGCAGCTAACCTGAGAAATCATAGCTGTTTAAACAATGAGTTGCTGCTGCCTGTTAAAAAAGTATTCTGTTACTTGACAAAGAAAGTATGATGCAAAATTCCTAGAAAGACTGAAACTGAACATGTCTACTGCGTGACACATTTGCAAGTTCTTGTTTACACCGTTTAGAAATGGATACTTCCCCAAATGAATCTAGAGCCTACATTTCCAGCACTACAAGCAATTAGTTTACTGGGTTGCAATAAATTAAATACTTTTATTGTATTTTAATGGGGGCTGACTGAAATCTACCTGAATATATTTATAAGTTTTGGATAAATTAAGACAAACATTACTATAGTGTTCCTGATCTCCATTAGAAAGAACCCTTTGTCTTCCAAAAAAATTAAAAATTCCACCAAAATTTATGTTTTAATAGGGATGTTTACAAAATTTGAGAATTAATACTGCCCTATTTTGGAATTATGAAAACATGCATTTAGAAAATGTCTTATTAAAATTATATACACTAAGAATTAAGAAAATACATTGCTGTTTCATGAATCTTAGTTAAGTTATCTGAAAAACTGAGAGACCACAAACACACTGTATAACCAAAATTGAAAAAGACCATAGACAGATTTCAAAACTAAAAAAGAAAATCTTGACAACTGTGACAATCAGGATTAGGAAACGCCGAAAATGTCCTAATTTTGTCAAATATTAGAAGTCAAATATTAGAAGCAATTTCTGGATACATACACATTTTTACCAGATGGCATTGTATGATCAACTGATTGTATTTCATGTAATAAGAATTTAATTGAAATGCATGTAACTTGATTTTAATGTGAATTCGTGATTGTGTTATTTTGGACTTAAAATGGACTAATCTGAATATAATTTGAACTGAACGTGATTCTATGCAATCATATCTGATTTGACTCTGTAAAGTGGGATGAGATTTTTATTTATTTATTTTTTGTAGTTTGTTGCTATACAAGCACAAATCGGATAACCTATACATCCTTTAGGTCCTTTTCAACTCATACAGAAAGATGCTCTTAACTGAAAAACTTCCACATGTACACCATAAACTCCAGTTTTGTCACCATTCTTAAATTGTGTTCCCCAGTAAGGACATCTTCCCAGTCACCTGCTCTCCCCCTCACTACACCTTGTGAGTAATGGCAGGAGCAAAGGACAGTGGCAGAGAGCCATAAAAGTGTAATTTGCTCCATTTTCCTGAGGAAACCAAATTCACTTTCAGTCTCGAATTACAATCTGTTAACATTCAGATGGCCAGCGTTGTAGATGGGGCATTACCTGCCTACACTCTCTGCTAATGACCCTCAAACAGACCACACACACACACACACAAACACAGACACGAGTGACGAGCAAGGACACGTAGTCATGAGCGAACAAAGAAGCGTAAGCATCAACATTTCCACAAGCACACACAAACACACCGGTTCTCAAATTTGTGCTGTAATGTACAGAAAAGGGGCAAAAAGGGGAAGAAACTGCAGAGAAAAGTATGTTTCTCGGAATTAAACATAATGACTTCATAACTCAATTCTTTCTTCTGAAAAAAGGGCAATCTCAACTGCCCCATAAACCTCTCTACTCTTCTAAACGATTTATCCTCTAATGCTTGTGCTCTTTTTTTCCCCTCTCCATTCTTTCACCTCTTTTTGTAAATTTCCCAAACTCTGCTCCCTTATCCATCTCCTCTGTGTCCTTGCGCACTTCCTTCGTGCCCTTTTCTCTCCTTCCCTCACTTGTTCGTCGGCTCTCTCTCTCTTCCCCAAGCTCATCATCCCACCCTCACAGCATTCCTCTTTCTCTTTGCCTCCATCTCTATCCTCCATTTCCACCACTCCTCTCTCAGGGAGCTAATAGCCTCCTCCTTTGTTCTTGGAGAACAGCGGGGAACAATGGCGGAGTGGGGCTTGTCGTTGTGGCAACAGGCAGGAGACAAGAGGAAGGAGGGAGGGAGAGAGACAAAGAAGAAAGGCAGGGAGAGAAAGAGCAGGCACAGAGGGGATGCTGGTTGTTAGCTGGGCAGCAGGGAAGCGAGCGCTGGCTAATTACACTCGTTTCTATGCACACCGTAATTAAACTCTGATGCACACACATACATGGCCCAAGCTCAGAATATCCTCCGCCAACCACACAGACACACACTTTCTCAGCAACATCAGAGAGAAAGTGCAAGAGAAAGGAGGAGGTGGCAGAGAGGCTGGAAGGGGGAGAAAAAAAATTACAAGACTAAGGCTGTTTTAATTCACTGCTACTGTTCTTTCATGCAACAAAGAAAAACTTCATTACACTTCTTCAATCTTTATCAACTCTATTCAAACCATAAAAGTTGACATTAGAAGGCACGAGAAGGCTTAGTGGGCTCACCATGCCCACCGTCTCCATCTTAATCTAACTCCTCACACAGCAACTCATTTCTCCTTTCTCAGTTGCGCTTCTACCGCTCTGCATCTGCCATCAGTTCATCTTTATCCATTTAATCAGCTCATATGGAGTCAACTCTCCACAGGATGATCTTCCTCTCTCCAGAGATGAGGAGCTTTAACTCCACGCAAATTAACAAAGTGGGGATAGGGGGGAGGGCATTGGAGAGATTATTATGGGAAAGAGGAAAAAGTAAGAGGCAAGAAATAGAGTGGGATGGGCAGGGAGGGGGGCTTGCATCCAGGTCACACCAGCCTGTAGGGTAAAACTTATCCCAAGTCTGTGGTACAACTCTACACCCCTCCATCCATGGCCTAACATGCTTTTCCATTAACACACAACTCGGAGAAACGTGTTCCACGCCGTCTGCCCGTTCGTTTTATTATTGATGTAGTTTAATGCTCGCCCTAAGTGTGTGCAAGCTTTAGTGTTGGAGGTTCATGTTAGCAAGAAAAAGCCACTGCATGACTTAAAAAAAAACAAAAAAAAAAAACAGCAGTAGCATTAGACACATTCAGCCTTCAGTGTTTAAAAGGAGGGGTGCGGGAGGCTTCATGTGTGCCCAAAGCGCTACCAAAAGCGCACATAGAAAGCAAAGCTTCACACCACACACAAATTCATACTGCCAATGAGGCAGATGAGGAGTGAAAGGAGTCACATTAAACAGGCAAACTTGTCCTGTTTCGCTTTCTTAGCCCGAATCCATTTTCATAATGCATTAAACCCACCGCTGAGAAGACAGGGAGAAGGAGGGAGGGAGGAAACTACACGGGGGGAAGCAGAGGGTTGGAGGCGCAGAGAAATGGCAAGAAACATTTGCAAAGTAATCTAAAGCTGGTGAATGTATAGCTGTGTGCAGAAGATACGGAAGAACTAAGAGAAAAGAGCTCGTCTCATAGGGAAAATATGGGAAGTAGAAGTGTGTGATAGACAACCAGACAGATTGGGGTGGTGGATGAAAGAAGACAGGAAGTACTGATAAAACAAATAAAGATGACAGCGGGAGATGGGGGAAATGATATTGTCGCAAACTCTGATTGTATGCGTTCTGAATGCATGCAGGTTCTCATTACGCGTGCTTGTGTTTGTGTGGTTACAAACTGGCAAGGGGCAGAAGGTTTTCTGTTTCAGCACCAGCAGGCTGATGAGAGTTTGGGGCCAAACAGCCTAGAGGCAGAGCTGGCCTTGTTACTCAGTATTTTTTATCCCCCCCTTTTTTTTTGGTAGACTCCCACTCTCACACACATAAAATCTGAAATTTACTCCAATAGAGCTTCAGTAACCCTAACAAGCTGCATAACACATAAAAATGGCTTAGTTGAAATATTTAAAATGAACATGCACTTACTTCATTGATTATTTATGGCAATTAAAATTTAAATATATCTTGATGTCCAACAGTAAAATGTTTTACTGGCTGACATTTGCTATTTAGAAACTTACATCTCGATTGCATTAATGTCACATTTTATTTTAGTACCTTGCAACCTATATACATTGCACAATTATTTCACCAGGTTGTGATCCTACAAACTCAAAGACTAATAGATTCCTTCTTGAAAAATGATCTGATTCCATGTATATCGGGTGCCCACTGGGATTATGACCCCAATTTAATTCCCATGTTATTACAGTCAAAGCCCTTGGTAACACCAGCGTAACAAGACACAAGGTTCAGAGAACTTTTTGATTAAGCACAGAATTTGTTTTAACTGTGTAAGATTTTAAACTTGCATGAACTTTGCCGTTCCTCACAGATAACACTATGCATGCCGTTTGACTACTGAAATTAAGAATAAAACAAGAATATTAATAGTCTCTGCTTCTATGATGTAGCGAGAGGCTCAGTTGTGTGTCAGTAATGGTCTGTTTTCTCTCTTGATGATGGGAAATCAGACAAGCTCTGATATGCAATGAATATCATGGGGTGTTGCATTAGGCTCACTATTATACAAAGACTTACAAAAGGAAAACAAATGCGACAAAAACAAGTAGGTTTCTTGAAGAGGATGACAAATGTGGCACATTCGATGCGATCAAATAAATATCAAAAACCCCTGAATCAAGTCTAATGGGATCAGTTTCAACAAGTGATCTTGTTTTTCATGGCTGGACGACTGAGAGTTAAGGAAGCAGTTATATCGAGGATGAGACATCCAAAAGCCCATCTCCTCAAAGTCATTGGTGTGAAGGCTATCTCACACTCACCTGACAGTGACAGTGCTGCCAATAGTGCCAGAGGGAACAAGTGAGATGGAAGGTGGCAGACAGCGAGGAGATGACAAAAAAAAAAAGGAATTATGGTTCAAGAATAGAGACAAAGAGCGTGCAAAACCTGAGGCATGAAAATACAGGTGTAATAGAGAACAGTGGCAACAGGATGACTGACGTCTAGTCAGCTACTGCTTTTGTGTGCTTGAATGTTTGTTCTCGGGGAAATTTGGAGATGCAGCGTTCAACACTCGTAATTAAAAATGACTAATGACTGACAGCGGCACAGTGTGTGCTAAAAAATTAAACAGGCATTAATAAAGCAACATCATTACTGTCTGCCTCAGGAAACACAAACCTCATGAGTACTTGCAGGGAGGCGCACAGAAAATTACAGTCCAGGAAACACTCAGGCAGATATAACTAATCCTAATCACTCATATTGCACTTTTCCTATTTTTATACTCTTTATTTGCTCCCTTCCGCTGCCTCTTATTACCTTTCATCAAACAAATCTATATTTACAATTACTGACTAAAATCACTCCAGCACAGTGCGATGAAACAGTTTAAAAAGTATTTACAACCTTTAAACTTTTTTACACTTTCTATGTACAACTATTTTACATTACTGGAAATTCACATTTTTAGACCAACATAAAGGCAGACATAATTCAGACATGGAAGGAAAAGGATGTGGTTTTTCAAATTCTACGTCATACACTTCTGAAAAGTATGGTGTGCATTTGCATTTAGTCCCTCTCAATCAACTGTAGAACCACCTTTTACTGAAATTGCAGAGCAAGTCTCAGTTATGCCGCTACCTGATTCACACATCTAGAAACTAAAGTCTGTGGCCATTTCTCTTTTCAAAATGGGTCAAGCTCAGTCGAATTTGACCAAGAGCACACATGATTAGCAATGTAAGTTCTCAATCCGATGTAGGTTTGGACTTGAAATAGACTAAAGTATTTCAAGTCCATGTAAAATGCATTTGGTAATATTTAATGTCCTGCTAGAAAAGTACACCTTTGCTGCAGTCTTAAGTATTTTGCAGAACAAAAGGTTTTATTCTAGAATTGCCCCGTATTTAGCTCTGCTGTTCTCCCATCTCTGACAAATTTCTCTGTGTCTAAAGAAGAAAAGCATCTCAACACCACAATGCTACCACCACCACGTTTCCTTGAATGTTCAGGTGATGTGTATTTAGTTTTCAGCCATTCCATGTTTTGCACAAAAGCAACAGTTGAATTTTGTCTCATCTGACACCTGAACACCTTCAAGATGTGTGCTCAGTTCCCCACTATATTTACAATGAACTGCAAACAGAACTTGCCATGGATTTCTTTAACAAACTGTTTCATCGTCCAACATTTTCATAAAGCTTAAATATATTGGATACACAAGTAATATTTGTTATTTAAACAGACACCCCACCTTAGCTGTGGATCTCTGCAACTTCCTTAGAGTTAGTTTTGAACTCTTTGATGCCTCTCCAATTAATGTTCTCCTTACTTAAGAGCATTGATTATGTTCAATGCCCATTTCATGGTAAGTTTGTAGGTATGCCATATTCTTTGTTGGATAATAAATGGAAAGGTCCTCAGATTTTTACATCTTGGGATGGTTAATAACCTAACTGTGTCCTATCTGGTGTGTTTCTTGGTCTTCCCGATGCATTTTGTGCACTAATGTCCAGCATGAGGTCTTCACAGTACAGCTAGATTTAGATTAAACTACAAACATGTGAACTCTGTTTACCCCTGAAGCCAACTGTTTGCACTGGATTTTATTCAGAGGCATCAAAGTGAATGAGGCTGCTTTTCTTTTCAGACACCATGTATTGTTTTCCTTCCACTCGACAATTATGTACCAGCTTGTATGCACATTAAATCCCAACAAAACTAAGTCAGATTTGTGGTTGCAACATGTAAACATTTAATCAAGTTCAAGAAATATGAATCTTTTTATAAGGTACATCTGAAAGGTTGGAGAAGGTAAAATGAAGTATAAAAGCATTGTCTCAAAAACAAAGGTCAGCTACTCAACTCCGAGCTACTTCATACAGCAAAGAGATGGAGACTTGAGTAAAGCCACTGCAAGTACCTCACCTCCCCAGTGGCACTTCCTCAACATTGAAAAAGAAAATGGGATGCCAGACACAAAATGGACATCCAGAAAGGCAACACCTGAATGCTGCAGCCTTCTTGAAAGAGAAGCAAAGCTATAGAAATCTCTCTCATCTTTTTCTCTTTGACAAAGCCAGGCTGGAAGGATGAAAGGCCTGAATAAAAGCCTACACAGGACCTTTAAAGACCAGATAATGGTGCGGCAGAACACAGAAAGATGTAGCAGGAAACAGAGGTGAGGAAAAAAAAAAAGTGAAAATGTATTTCATGGATATTCAAAGAAGATAAAAAAGTACTGCTCTTATTGAGGAAAGGAATATGAGCAACAAGAAGTAGGGAGATTGGAAAGAAAGTAAGAGGAAAAAGTAAAATAAAAAAAGTTTCTATTTTAGCTCTAAATAATATGTGGCCTACATACACATTCAGTGTGTATGTGTGTGTGTACGTATGTGAATGGATCACGCACCGATAACATTACACTCCTTAATTCCTAATTAATCCTCCTAAACTGGATTATTGCACAGAGCATGACAAGACCAGGATTCAACTCTTTGCCCTGATGACTGTGTCCATGTGTGTGTGTGTGTGTGTGTGTGTGTGTGTGTGTAATAGAGAGGTACGGCTGTGTGTTTCTATGCGGCTCCGTCTG
>CAEFZX010014889.1:0-37996 GCA_903066825.1 Alfaro cultratus
ATTAGATATTTATTAACTATATATAAAATATAAGTTATACAATTATTATAAGTTAAAAATATCTAATACATAAAAAACAAGTGCTAATAACGCAAAGTTTTCTTTGTGTTATTAGCACGCATAACAATTTATCTAAATTAAATATAACAAAAATATTACTGAAATGTGCTTATTGTTTTAAGTTAGTCAGTGTTGAAAAATGTACCAACACATAACATTCTGATATAGCAAATGATGAGCAATACTCATGACAGACATGATAATATTATTCTTAGATCTGTGGCCACCAATCCAGAGGGCAAGCATGGTCCTATGTTTCTGAGCCTTATACTCTGGACATTAACAGCTGTAATTACAGGTAAAAGTTTTCTTTGTGTTAATCTCTCATATGCACATGCTGTATAATTTTGTCTATGCTCATGAACAATTGTTGGCAGATTCCTGCAAAAAAAGCCTATCAAATGAAGCAAGTAGTAGTGCCACTTGAGGTTACAACTTGATGGATCGTTTTAACATCCATTTACACCAAATAAAGCCAGCTGTTCTAAGGTTCATTGCCCACCTTCTCTAAGCAGTCAGTGATCTTATACAATTAAAGGAATAGGCATAGATTGGAGCAGTGTATCTGACACTGCATGTGTAGCTTTCTCATTCTATTATCCCCACAAGGCAGGAAATGAAAAACTAATATGACAAAATATCAGAGAAATAATTAAAATGTTTTAAAGAGCTGGAACAGCGGCAATGCTGAACAATATTTATGTTATAACCATCTGCAGGGTTGATAAGAGAAATAAAAAATACTTCATTAGAGTGTGTTGCACTAGAAGTTATATCTCTACCATAAATGGGGAAAACTGTGAAGTGTTGTATATATTTTATTGTAGCATGTTATTTATCATAAATATTTAGCAAATACATTTCTTGCTCTCAATTACATCTATCAATTCACTTTTAAAATTATAATGCTATTAGAAGGACTTACATTTACAACAGAGTGTTAACTCAAAGATATATGCAACAGAACAACAACTTTATGAATGTAATTTAATAGTCTGTCTCCAGCAGCTTCTTCTGTGAGTAGATTTGACTAATGTGATTTTTTTTTTCTTTGTCACCATAAACAGAAAAAATCCCTCTGTAAATTATTCAGTGGTATTTGGTTAAAATTGAATTCCTCCTCGGCTTGATCCTTGCACACTGCCTTTCGTCAAGCTTATTCAAGGAACAAGAGAAGCTAAAGCAGCACTTGTGTTTGATTTCAGCTTTGATGGCGCAACAGTGAGGCGGTATTTCAAATAAAAGCACTCTGGCACTGAAACGCATTGTGAATGTTTTGCCTGACTCTATCAAAAGATTTATTAATAGCACCATTACAACATGTTAGAATTGGAACATCTTACTTTAACAAAACAATGAAATTGCAATGTTTTGTGCAATTTATATATTTTGTTTTTTAAAGAACAGTCCTAATCATTTTCACATTATGATAATAAGCTTGAACATGGGAGCAGCCTTGCGTATAACAGATTTACTTTAATACCTCCAGGTGTGAGAACTTAAGAGTGAGAACATGCAAAGGCCTATTCATTCAATACTTCAATATTAATTAAAAACAAGAGTAATCTGAACAAATTAGCTAAACTGATACTATATAGGTTAGATTTTCAAGACAGCAGAGAAGATTTCATTAGTGAATGCATTATAAATTACATACAGTAAGGTACTGAGTGTGGGTAACTTTCAGAAGATCTCTAAATAATCCACCAGACACTGAGAGGCCCCTAATTGAGGAAAACTTGTATTGATTTCTCAATCTTTTGCAAATTATCTTCACTCATCTACAGCTTCCAGCTGAATGTTCTCACATGCCATAAATATTCACTTATTCTGCACAGGACATCTGGCCAGAAGAAATAAAATATGATTTTTTTTTTATATTCAAACAAGGCAACCTGTAAAGGAAAACTAAAAGTAAAACTATTTATATATTTAAAAAGCATGCTTTTAATTATATTTGTTTACTTTTCTACACAATTTTCAGTGAATTTTAAAAGCCATGAAGGAAGCTTGCAGCATTTGGATCCCTGTTTTGCAGCAAAAAAAAAAAAGAAAGAAAAATAACAATGAATAAAGCTCTTTGGAGAAAAAAAAAGGCCTTGAAATATTTGTATAAAAGCAATTCTTTTCATGCTCTCTAAACTGAACTTTGGAATACAAATATGACCAAGTTCTGAGAAGTGAAACCCATAAAAGGTCATATTCGTGTTGAGATGTTCTATTGTGTCTGCAGTTGTGACTTTTCTGGATTTAGAGGTGAGGAGAGAAAGCTAAGCAATGTCAATTAATTGTATTGACATCTAAAGAACAACACGGCCCTGCCTTTGGCTTTTTTGTCCAGCTCTTTATGCAAATTCAACAAGAATTTGCATGTGGAGTATGCTTGATGCACAGAACTATTTAGGCAACATCTCCAGTGGCTGACTGGTTAGGGGTGCTATCTGGACATTTGCTCCCCACCTCCCACCTTCTACCACTGACAATACAGTTTATGCCCATGAGCCCCATATGAAGCATCAAGTATATATCCTTTCTGGAAAAAAATCATAATGTCTATGACTGACTCTGAAACTGGAAAAATCTAGAGACAAAACAACTGTTATTCACAAGAAACTAATACTTTTTTTGGAAGTTATATTTATGCCAATACATTTGGTAGACACTTTTATCCAAACCAACTGGTTGGCTTAGCACCAGAATACAATGAAGACGTGATGTCACTGTATCAACCTTTCAGAACGCTCAGTATTTTAGGGATACTTTGAGCCCCTAAGATCAGACCCAAACATGGAGAAGCAGCATTCAGTTTCTATGCTCCTCTAATCTGGTACAAACATCCAGAAAACTGCAAAAATGCAGAAACACCGAGTTCCTCTAAATGAAGACTAAACCCCCATTTGCTTAGAGTTTTTTTATTAATAACAACTGGAACATCATAAACTGTTTATTTTTCAATCTTTCCTTGTTTTCCTCTTCATCTCATCTTTTGTGGTTTCAATCATTTAAAGTTCTTTGAATTGCCCAGTTGCTGAAAATGTGTAGTACAAATAAACTGCCACGCCCTTATACATGAGAATATGACAATGCAAACTAACACAAGCCACTTTAAAGGATGACCAATAGTCAAGTTCTGTCAGAGGTAACACTGTACAAACAGGCTGCAGTAAAGGAGTAGGTCAGGGTAGAGACACTCTTAGAAGAGCAGAGTCTGCAAGGGTTTCTTAATGATAGACAACACTGTCCTGGTCGTGCTTGGTAGGTCATTCCATCATCAAGGAATGACACAAGGAAGGAGTATAGATTGTTTTTATCATGTTGTATGCACTACTAGCCAACACTCCTTTGACGAGATACACCCAAGACAACATGACTGTAACCGTAATCACACAACATGCAACAACATGCAGGTGAGCATAGATAACCCTGTGCTGTGTAGGTGACACCACTGGTGTGAAGTGCAGCTTTTAAGTTTCCAAGCGATAGCCCTCATAATGTCCTCTCAGCACTGACTTTAAATTGGAAATCAATAGAAAACTTATCCTTTGTAAAGTAGCACATATTCCCTAACAGGCAACCTTGGTGTTTTTGTTTCCATCTTGTAATACTTTCCGCGCTGTCATTTTGTGGTAAATGTGTTACTCAGCACTGAAAATAGGCTAGTGAGGCTGTTTGCAAGAGAATATCTGTGAGCAGTTATCTTAAAGAGTTAATTAATAGGTCCATTAGGCGCACTGTTTCAGTGCTCTATTCTGTTCTTAAAGGCACCGATGAAGGTCAAGCATAAATGGCTGCTGCTCCCTGTTTGAGCCGTAGACTCGGAGCTTAGCTACAGCTCTGGGAACTGGCTCACATAAAAGGGTCTGCCAACAATGCTGCTGGCCTACATAGGCACACCAAACACAATAGGGTGGCTGTGCTAATTTAGAGCAGATCAAACTTTAGGCTATTGCATATTAAAAAAAAAGGCTGCTTATGAGCCAAATTTAGAATTCAAATGTGCTGAGTACAATGTAGTTGTCATGGTAATATTGGATTTCAATGTTGTCTTTGGAATTAAATTAGCTTTTTGCCTACTTTTTTTCTCGTCTTTGCAGCTTTGTTTCTAGGAGTTACATAATTGCATTTATACAAAATATGTCCAAATTGTGTTCTTGGTGCCTGAGCCACAGTACATTGTTCCTTCTCAACACTGCATAATCAACACAGTGCTACCCAAGGAGGATAAGAAAGAGCGCCATTATCACCTGCAAGGTGTCATCCAATGTCGCTATTATCTGTTCCATTACAAATATTGTGAACTGATTGGAAGTGTACTATGCACTGAGAAGACAAGTGAAACTTAAGGAGCATTTTAGAAATATCATTATTACACTGACTGTAAAACACAGTGGCACTAATGTGATAATATGGGCTGCTTTGATTTCTTAGGCTGTGGATACCTTGAGTTGACGGTAAGATTCTTCTTTACTAGAGAATCCAAGTGGCTTCTACAGCAGTACAATTACCCAGAGCCAGCAAGTCGACTGATGACTTGCTAAAAACAAGTCTTATTTTGTAGTGTTTACATTTGTCCTAATGCATCCATTGAATTAGGAGTATTTAGTCTTAAATAGGTTGAGTCTGTATTCGGGAGAAAAATCTTGATAAGAAAGTCACTTTGTGTTTTGCAACAAAACATTTTATTTTATTATTTCAGAAAATAAAGAAAGTGCATAACTCATTTCACTTTTTTAATCAAGATAATTTTGAAGTTCAATTAACAATTGCTTACATCATGTAAAATCTAGAACTGGTGCAAAGTCATTTCCTTTTTAAGAAAATCTGAATCTCAAGTAAACGCTTCGTTCATAAAAAAAAATTGTCAATTTGAGCAACTTTTGTGGAATTTTATTCAATCTAACATTGCATCCTATTGCAACACCACACAATAGGATGTTCAAATGACTGAAGTTTGTTTTAGGATTTAACTTCAAGACATTTCAGTACCATTTGTTCTATTCTCACAGACATAAGTTGGTTACCTACTTTTTCTTTCTTGATTCTGAATTGATTTCCTTTTTCCAGTCAAGAAACAACTCATAAGCCATCTTAGCTCTGTAAGGATGTCAAATCCTAACGCTTGGTGTCCCAGTTACATCCCTTTTGAACATAAGCGCTTTCAAGAGAAATTAATCAATCTCTTTATCACACGGGCAGTGTCATTACCCAACCACAGAGTGAGAAATGAAAGTGCTAATCGCACAGCAAGTGGGGCCTTTGTGTGGAAAGGCCAAGTTTTCCCGCTCTGGCAGCCTTGCAAATGCGTGTTCAATTGAGTTTTTGAGGCGAGGAGAGACTAAATTCAGAACTTATTCAAAATTCTTTGTGCAGAAAATTGAAACATGGAAGTGTCTTGGAATATGGTTCTCAGAAAATATATATTTTTGCATATAAACAAAAAACTATACCCACATTCTGTATTGCTTCCACACTTGTAATAAAACCAGGGAATCTAAAATGTACATGTACTTTTTGTATTGACACATTTCTTAATAAAAATTTAAACAGGGTGGAACTTCTTTTCAACCCATTTCAGCAGATGAAATTTGTGCGCAAAGATGAGTCTGAAGTTTAACTGCTTCATATACATTGTTATTTCTACTCCGCTTGTCACATATGAGAGTGTCGGTGAACAGTCACTCAGAAAAAAGTATTATTATGCTAACCATCGAGGCATACAGACCTGCAGGCTTGATGATGTCAAGCAGACTAAGATTTATGCTCCCTGAGTGGGTAAGAAAAAAGGCGGTTACTCTCTCCAAAGAGTGGGTTTCTCTGAAAATAAAAGTATTTTTTTCTGTTTGCTTAGTGCTTGGTATCTTTGTTTTCTAAATATGTTAATGACTCTTACACATTAGGCAACATACCTAAGAATAGGTCGGTGTGCACATTCAAATATGCAACTTGACACTTTTTATGAGACATGCTAGACTCAAAGAAAAATTTGTTTTATTGAGTTTTATAAATACTCATACTACTACTAGTAAATACTAGTAAAGTATCCTAGTATTTAAAGAAGTTCCACCCTGTTTAAATTTTTACTATATATTTGTTGTGGGGTTAATGTTGTAACTTAATCCCACAACATATAGGACAGCCAATATAAAGTTTCCTGTTAGTATATTGTCATTCCATAACCACAATCTTTTATATATTTTGTTGAGATCTTGTATAGAAGACCAAATTAAAGTAGTGCTTACTTGTGAAATGGGAGGAAAATGATATATAGTTTTCAATTTCTTTCTATCAATAGAAAGAAAGGTTTTGATGCCCCTAAATAAAATGTAGGACAATCAATTACCTTTAAAAAACTGCCTAGAGGTAAGCAGTTTCCACTTGGTGGATAGCATCATATGGCCTCATTCTTCAAAAACAAACTTTGGGTTTGTGGAAATTATTGTGAAACTTAGCTTTCTCAAAAAACTGCTTAAATAATTGGATCTATTGTCACATTCTTGGGTGCAGAAGCAGTGGCCCACTGAATGGAGAAATGATGCAAGATCTGTGCCTGGTGCAACCCAGGAACAGTCAGAAATCAGGAAATGGGTACAGGAATCAAGTTCAGGAGGAGTTTAGAGCAGAACTATGCTATAAAACATGCATAGCAACAACAGAGCAAACATTTGGGGAACAAGTGCTACGGTCAAATGAGATCAAAACCTTCTTTTCTGTCTATATGATAAACCTTGCGTTGCAGAAAACTGACACTAAAAAAACCAAACAAACCCACGAGAAGCATTATGCTGTTAGGTCACTTTGCTTTTGCAAGGACAAGGAAGCTGGTCGAAGAGTTGACATTTATTTCCAATGAAATACGTCCTATTCTATGTTTTATTTGAGAAAATGTGGAACAACAACATTGTGGAATAAATACAGCACATTTCACTTTCTAAACGTTAATACTTTTAATTGACTGACCAAATTTTCCTTTGCAGAAGAAAGTTAGAATGTTAAAACAGCAGTGGCAATGGCCAATCATAAAATATTTTACCTGCTTTCCATGAAAAATGATGGGCTTTGGAAAGTACAATGTCCGAGTGGGCTGGAATGGAAAAGAGAGACGAGATGAGAAGGAAAAGGCTGAGGAAGTTCCCAGTGTGCCGTGTCCAGGCGCTGACCCCAAAGTCATCTTTCAGAGTCATAGTCCAGCCCATTGCTGCCTCTCTTACTCCTGTGAGGATAAAATGAAATTCATCACTATCTTAATAAGAAATATATCCAGAAACTTGGGCCAGAATAACCAGAGGTGGGAAGGGACTGATCATAAGGGAAAAGATGAGAATGTCACTGAGACTATCTGCTGTATGGAAATAAAACCAAGAACTTTGAGTTCAGAAACATAATATGCAGTGCCACCATCCAAAATGAGGCACATTGTTCCATCCAACGGAAACAGTTTATTTCCGATTTCAGTTTACTACAAAAACAGCATGCATGTAGGGGAATATGCAAGCTTGTTCTGCTAAATGGACAACACAAATAAATCAACCAGGCATATCATGAACAGCAAGATGGATAGACCTATAGAAAGATTTAAATTTACAAAGTAACAAAACATTTGCATGTTTTGCTTGCAATTTGTTGTTTCTCCGGCTACTTTTAATCGTCAATTTATTTGGGATTTTACTGGGATTCCTGAGAGATCCATGTCACTGACTCGATGTCTAAGAACAAAATTTTGTTGCACTGTAGCACATGGTTACTGAAGGATTTGCTATTGTTGATGAGCTTTTAAGCAAGAGCTCCCCCAGTATTTTTTTCTTCTCACTTTACTGTTCAGAAGTCCAACATAAAAGTGGTTTATGTGCTCAACAGAAGAAACTCTTTCCTCATAAACATTGACAAAGACATTAAGGTTAGTGTTTACAAAGATTATCCTGTCATCTAAAGCTTAATGGTTATCATTTATTAATGGTGAAATCTGTATATACTAATTCAAAAAATCATTTCATCATCATAGTGAGCATAATAATAAAATACATCTTTACAACATGGATGTCTGCTTGAATGGTATTTATTTTCAATTTTGCAGATCAAATTAAAATAATGGGTTTACTAAGCTTTTCCTTAGTGATTAGAAATCATGAAGAGGATCTAATGGTGGATTAACTACCAAAAAATAATTCTGCATTTGATTTTTTTTTTTTTTTTACATGGTGTTTCTGTGGCAGTCCAAAGCTTTGAATTACTTTTGCTTGATCTTGTTTGGAGAGATTACATTTTTGGCTTTGGTGATTTTTCTGTGTTTTCATGGTGCTGAATTTTGTTTAATGAAAAAATATGTAGAGAAAAAGATGGCTTGGTGCCTGGACGTGTGGATCCAGATGCACAGTTATTGATGGACGGTCCAATTTTGTTCGAGCTTTGGCGTTTTAATCCAAAGTCATTTTTAAAATAAATTCAGTGTACACACAAAACTCAACATTTGGCAATCCAACAAACGTATTAGCAGTAATATGAAGCTGCCGGCCTTTACCATTCCACCAGCTTTGCAGATTTGTATTTTAAAGATTTCATCTATTTTACATGTAATTGAAGTCATTTCTATTTCTTCTTACTGCTGCCTTTCTCTCACATTTCTATCACCAGAATGTACTCTTTGTTCGGTTGACTGAACAACCCACCCTGACGCTTGCACACCCATATGCCAATTAAGACACCTCTAGCTGCTGATTACAACCCTCTCTCTCTTGCGGCACTGTTTGGAAAGCATACCTGACTGCTCCTAGATTACATCCTCCCTCCAGTCTGTCTAATTTGACTATTCACAGGACAAGCAGTTCTCTCTTTAAGGCTAACAGAGCACATTAGGACTAATTAGGAAGCAAGATCTGGAACAGAAATAGCCTTTAAAAACATGCATGTCCTGGAAGAACGCCAGACTTCAGTTTCAAATGGACATTTAATTTAATCCCAGGGTCAGATTTGTTTTTGCAAAATTTAGCAGCAAACTTTTTCACATAAAGCTCAGGCACAGATTCATTCAATCAAAGTATCCTACTTGCTGCCCCTTGAACAAATTCCTCAACCCCAGTCAGACTGTGTCTTAACTGTATTTTGCAACCTGGTCTTTAACAGGCTTTTCTAACACAAAGGAGCTTTGATCTAAACTATTCTATCCTATCCTGTCATAGCTCCGGTTTATGTTTCGGGTCATTGTCTTGTAGGGATTTAATCATTCTCCCCAGTCTCAAATCTTTTGCATTTTCTATTGGGTTTTTCTCCAAGACAGCCTTTTTCAGCTCCATCCATCTTCCCATCAACTCTAACCAGCTTCCCTGTGCCTGCTGAAGAAAAGCATCCCCATAGAATAATGCTGTTACCATGTTTCACGGTAGAAATGGTGTGTCAACGGGAATGTTCAGTAATGGTTTTCTGCCGCGTATAACATTGTGAATACAGAATAGAACGCTTCATTTTTCTCTGATTTGGACAGAGAACCTCCTTTCGGATTTTTGCAGTGTCCCTAACTAGCTTTATTGTAAACTGCTTATGGGACTTATCAGAAGATTATTTAAACAATAGCTTTCTTTTAGCCTTTTTATGACAAATTTTACATCCTTATAATGCATGACTGACAGTTCTCGTATCAACAGATTCTTCTGCTTGCACGGTGAATCTCCTCAGTTTCTCCAGAGTTGCAGCAAATCACTTGGATGTTCCTCAATTTAATGCTTTCTTGCTTGCTCAGAGTTTTACTTTGGGGGTATTAGATTGAAGGTGGGTGAGTGCAATTACATACTACACTTCATTTGTCAAAGAAATTGAAAGCTTGTTTTTTTTTGTTGTTTTTTTTGCTTTCTATTTCTAAATTACAGACCACTTTCTATCTTATTCTATACTAAAATCCCTCCTAAAAGTTTTACATGTCATGTTGTAGGCTGGTCAATGAACAACCTAAATGCAGAGAGGCAGAGGCAGCTTGTTGGTAAAGAATTATTTAATAAAAAAATTATGAAAAACAATTACAAAAACCACAGGAAACACATGAAGCCAGAGACAAAACAAAAACAGGAATCCAGGAAAAAAATATAGCAAGGAATTGATGGGAGGAACCAGGAAGGAGTGACTGAGAAAGAGGTGCTTAAGTACTGGGAGGTTGAATACTGAAACAGTGGACCTGGGCTGACTAGCTAACTGATTGTAGGTGTGAGTGGAAAGAGCAGAAGGCAGAATGAGGAGTTGGAGAGAGGGAGACAAAGTGACACAGGTGGTGAGGAAAAGTACACCAGGGAAAAGCAAATTAATCTTACAGTAAAGCAAATTAAAAATAATAAACTCGGGTAACTAAGAATAACTATACACAATAAATTAACATAATAAACTAGAATCACTAAGAAAAGACTGAAATAAATTTTTTTTTAAAAAAACACCAACAAGACTGATATAACCTAAATAAAAAGATAAAAAACTAACAAATAATAATGAAACTAGAATAAAATCAAACTACAAAACAACCTAAGATCCTAACATTAAGTGTGTGATAAAATAAAATGCTAAAAAAAAAACATTCCAGGGGTACAGATAATGTCCAAGTCACAATAAAGAGAAACACCAGCTAAAGAGGATTCAATTTCTTTGTTGGAAAAGACCAGCTCTTAAAGCAGTTAAATATCTAGGTCAAAGGCACCATGCCAGGCTCTCATTGGATGGAAAAAACCTGGGGATCAGCAGCATGGCTAGGATGATGCTGCGCATCGCGTTGGAAGCTACATGATCTGATGGAATGCAATCTGTCGCTCTGTCTCCTGTGGTCCTGGTTTGGTGCCCACTCACTGGACTCAGTCAGCGAAAATCCTGCAGTTATCATAAGGGAACAGATGCGCAGAACTCCACAACCCTCCGTTTCACAGGTGGTCATAACAATTAAGACTTGATGAGATGTTTCCAAATAAAAGAAAAAAGCTAATTTGGTTTGCCAAGGCTCTAAAGAATCAACATGTGATCCTCCAGCCTCTCTTTAAATAAGCCAAACACTCTGCTGAGTTCAAGTGGAAACAAACACATTTGACTACAGTCTGAGATGCAACCTTCCTCACTGAATTTCCACAAAATTATTTAGCCAACCAGGTCTTTCTGTCTTTACATTCTCTGTTGATATTCACGCTTCTGTTCCTATCTTGTCTTTGTGGTCTGCATTCAATACGGTCTGGTTAACAAGGCTGTAAGTATTTTTTCCACATTGTTGTGCATGTAATTGCTTTGATTGCTAGCAATAAAAACACAGAAACCCATCCTACTCCATCCTTCATCTCTCCTTCACAGATGCATTCACTGAAAGGAATGACCATGAAGCACAGAAACAACTATGATGCAAACTACGATGTCTTTTTGTTTAGTTTTCTTTTGGACTTTGGTGAGCTTTAGGTTTTGTTTTGAATTCTATGATTTTGAAGTTTGTGGCTTTTGTGTTCATTTTTCTATGTTGCAATTACCGTAACTTCCGGACTATAGAGCGCGCCTGATTATAAGCCGCACCCAGCACATTTTTTAAAGAAAAAACCATTTTGTACATACATAAGCCGCACCTGTCTATAAGCCGCATGTGCCTACATACAGACGGTACACAGAAAGAGTTTTCAAAGTTTTAATAATATACCTTAGCTTTTCTTTCCAAACAGTGCCTGTGACGCGGCAGTAACACAGCAGCAATACGGTAATAGCACAGCACTAATAGGGCTGGTTAAAAAAAACATACCAGTAAAAGTCACTGAGAGCCGTCTTCATCTTCCTACTGTGCACTGAGATATGTTAAGTTACATTAAACTTGCATCTTCCTCGACACATATATTCCACCTGTCTCACTCTTACCTTTTCTGCTCAAGCGCCCCTGGCGGCCATTAGAAAAAATGCAAAAATAAGCAGCATCATTGTATAAGCCGCAGGGTTGAAAGCGTGTGACAAAAGTCGCGGCTTATAGTCCGGAAATTACGGTATATCTCTCTGTTTTTATTGTTCTCTCTGTCTCAGCAGCATGATGTTTGAAACCCAAGATATTCAAGGTTAAAGGAGAATTTGATATAAACAATCAAAGTACAAAAATCATTTACTGTTAAATCAAAGTTTGAACTGATTGCTCTGTCATCTAGTTTCTTTTGTAAATCCTGCTATATACAAATATTGTCTATCTCTGCTTTATCCATAAGCCACTTGTATTCACAATGTAAACTAAGAAAAAGCTATAAAAAAAAAAGATTCAATGAGTTTCTAGATGATTGTGAACTTAAATTTAGTATGAGGATAAAAAAAAAGCTACTGTTTATTAGGAGTTCTTTTTCTTTCTTGACTTTCATTTTAAAAAAAAGGATGAGATCAGGATATCGATGGGATCAAAAAAACACAAATGTATTCTAACCTTTTAAAACACTAAGTCCAAATGAAAATGTTTAATGCATCACATTTTAGATTTTCACTGTGCATAATGCCTCTTGTCCAGTGCTGGAGATAGGCACCAGCCCTATTATGGAATAATGCATGATATATGAAACCCACCTGTGCAAGGTGACCTCCAGTCATCCCTTTGGGTGATATTGTTAGTAGAGTTGCAGATGACTCTGGGCAGTCCTTCCCGAGAAGATGTTAGCCGAGCAGAGGAGGCGTCTGAAGATGTTAAGTCTGGCAGGGATGGTAAATCGCCTGTGCCAGGCCTTCTGCTTGCAGCATCATGCAATAGCTTAATCTGGTACAAATGAATGTGTGGTAGGCTGGGACTATGTCACACCTCCTGCAGCAGCGAGCACCTTCAAGGTGCTAACTCTGTCAAGCGCCCACTCACTCAAGTACCGACTGGGGATGGTCCAACCAGCATGGGCAGCTGTAAAGAGTCTGATGAGAACAAAAACAGAGAAAAATAAAACAGATATAAACATCTGACCAGAGACTAGTAAAATTGTTGATATAAACTTGTTTCAAGAGAGCTGCAAAGCTACAAATGTCAAAAAAAAGAATGAAAAATGGATTGTAGATGCTCATGACCCTTGAGTTCAGTGTTCTTTATTTTGCACACCATCAGCAGAAACTGGAATAAAACTGACTATTTGCAATTCACTCATCCTGTTCTCTTATCCAATATAACGCTTCAGTCTAGTGCAATGCACACACACAGAGTTTGCACATGAAAAGAAGCATTAATATTATGTTTTCAGGTTTCAGATTTACTGCAGCACTACAGGAGACAAATCATGTCACTTGAGCATCATTTTAATGAAGCGCTGGGTGTTGTTTATTAATCTTTTCTGAAACAGCATAAGGAAGAGTCTCTTATTTATTCCTTAAAACGCATTCTGATATCAAAGACAAGAGTTGAAGCTTTGGGGGTTTTGCTCTTTGCTATTCAGTGATTAACTGTCAGCCCTGTAGCCAAGGCTGTTCATCGAGCTCACCCACAAGAAACTGATTCTATTAACATTCTTTGCCTTTAGGTTCCATCCACTCCCTAGTACTTTGAGCAGATCCGCAGTCTGCTTTCCAACTGACCTGACTGTTCACGGCCCTGAGATCCCCAGATCCCATTGACCCAGAACTTATTACTCAAAGCTTTTAAGGGCATTTTCTTTGCCATTCTATTGTTGTTCAAATTAGCTTGTTTCTGCAGCTGCACTTCACAGCTAACAAACAGGATGGAGCAATCAGGTGAAAACAAACCAATTTCAGCTGTGGACAAATAGTTAATTTAATGTAAATCTGTGTACTACCATGAAACTCTATTGGTGTCTTGCTAATACATTTGCAAAAATTGAAGGAAAGACAAAAATCTAGTTTCCGTTTGATACTTTGTATGTGCATTGAAAGAGTGATGATTTATATTTTAAGTTATGTGGCACCATCACAGCTTTGCTTCAAAAGTGGGTATTAATGTTATATTTATATATATATATATATCACAAAATATTTCTAATCTATCCGTTTGCTATTAAAATAAATAAGTCTTAGCTAATATCAATATAAAGCATGCCACCATTTATTTGATTACTGATGCTAGATTTAAAGGGCTTTTTTTATTGTTTTGTTTTGAATAATGACTGCATCTGACCATGTGTTGTTTTGAAAAAAAAACAACACATTTCTAAAAATAATTTAGAAATGCATAACCTTACACTTGTTAAATAGCGTTCCCATTTTTTTCAATCCTTACCACTCCATCTTAACAGTCTGTATTCAGATTTAGCAGCTCTGCAGCTGAGAAGAATGTAAATATAAGCATCAAAAGATAATTATGACACTTTCTTTTAATTGTAAATCACATAATTATAAATGGAGCTGAAGATGAAAAAATTATAGCAGCACTGCACATTGTGTCTGGTTTATTTTACATATCTTGAGCAAAAATAGATGTAAAACCATTATGGGTGGGAACATACCTGTTCCAGCAGACACCAGATTCAGACTGGAGCTCAAAAAAACAGAATATAAACATTTCTACTTTAATTATATGAAAGGCTTCTTTTTAACTGCTCTGGCTTCACCTTGTAGTCTGAAGTCTGAGAGCTAAAAGCTGGCTTTACTTAATAGAGTTTTTGTTTTCCAATATCTTTGTTTTCTGTTTCATCACACCATGTGCATGTTTTCAATGTCGCCTGTCATTTTCTGAAGGCGTCTTTCACTTCACGTGTGATCCTGTTGCAAAATATTAATTCTGCTTTTGTTTCAGCTTCCAACTTAGTAAACAAGAAGCTGACAAAATATTCCCACTGCAAAGGTTAGATCTTTAGTTTTGAATATGACAAGCTGTAAAGACAGACTGAAAAGTGAAGCTGATATATTTCTGTAACCTGCACCACGCTGGGAAATGAAGACCTACATATGCTGCTGAATTAAGAACACAATAGTAACACAGAATTCAAAAAGCATCATTGCAATTTTAATTGCAATGATATCAAGCAGGATTTGCCCCAGATTATTATAAGCCTGGTGGGCCATCATGCTTTACTTGTGCTCCCACCAGACTAAGTAATGCTTATTTATTTAAATCTTTTTAAAATGTTTGCATTTTTTGAGACTTTATAGTTTGTACTCAGGTATTAATCTTCAAATCTTTTAAAAACACATAATTATCAAGTGATATTTTTAAATTTCCTGTCAACTTTAAACATGTTTTTACTCAAAAACACGACGGGCAGCTGGATGAATGACTGCCCTAGCACCAGGCTTAGAAAGTTTTCTGGGGGAAACTTTATATAAAGATTGCCATATTCCTGAGCTTTCAGTTTTGATATGGAAGAAAATAATTTAATGTTTCACAGTAGTTAAGGGGTATTATACATATGTAAAAGATATTTGAAATTCTAAATTCTTTGTTAAACTTTTCTCTTTTTTTTCATTTTTACAAGACCACACAGTTTATGGAGCTCCTGAGCTCCATAAACTCAGGAGCGATGCTTTATCAAAAAACCACATATAGTTTCTGCAGGCTGTTTTTGGAGTTCTTTTGGAGACCAAAAATAATTTTCTAGGCTGTTGAGATGTTACACATGGCACTATCTGAAAAAGGTAGGTATCTCCACCTGAGCAGTCTCAAAAAGTCCGCCTTCCGAAGGCAGTTGCTCCTGGAACTGAGGTTATCAACTCAATCAGCTGCATGCTTATCACTTTTTTTGAACATACTATGCTTCTTTCACCCCGTCTCCCTGTGCTGCAGGTGCACGGGTATTGCTAGTTAAAGAAGCAGACAGAAGAGCACGACTGATGCCAGGAGAAGAATTTTTTAAAAGTTCCACACCTGCATGCTCACCAACCACAAATATCAATAAAATGAAATGAAACACAAAATCAGGCTGACTAAGGTTAAATGGCTCATATTTTAAAGGTGCCATCTTTTGTTTCCTACATAAATACCCAGCAGTGACACAGCTGAGTGTCATTACAAGCAGGGTGTGCACCCTGAAAGATAGATGCAAATTTATCAAATAAGTTTCTGTTTATTTTATTTAAAATAAATTTTAAAAAAAAGAAAAAAGGAAGATTGATTTGCAAACTTTACATTACAAGGAGGCTTTTTTTTCCTTTTTCTATTTTGAAAAGTTGAATGTTTCTTTTATAGTTTTAAATAAGATTACCAAACTTGGACATGATGTGTCAAATGTAAAGGACTGCCTTCAACATCCAGACCTCATAATATTCACAGAGACTACAACTAGATAATGCAAGACTGTCTCATCTCTTCAAAGAAAATGTTATTGCACTTTGAAACTGCTATGTCTCACAAGATGTTCTCTGCTAAGTACTTACGCCTTAGGCAAAGAACAATAACTACAAACAATAATATACATATTCTACTATATCTACCATACAATTATGTTCTCCTCTGGGCTGCTTAGTTTAATATCAAATGACTCACACTTAGAATAAGTGATTTCAGACTCTAAAGAACCATCCTGTGCTTTAGGAGAGATACGTTGGATAAGATATTTGTTAGCTTGAAACCATTAAAGAACCGAGATTCCAATCATAAAAAAAATTATGTTATAACTGCCATAATAGCAACACAAAAAGCAGCGAAAGATTAAAAAAAAATGGCCTTTGCTTCCAGGTCCTTTCCATATTTATAGTGAGTAAGAGATGGATAAATAAAGGGTGCCAGCTTTAGTTCCACTTCAGAAGCGTGAGAAATGGAAAACTGGACTAGAAGTAAGGAGAGGGAAACATCATAATTAAGAGAAAGTGCAGAAGCACCAGAACGATAGAGACTGATCCCAGCTGCAGCATAAACTCAGGAGTTCCAGGAGGGTCAGAAACTCATAATGTTGAAGCAGCAAGAGTACTTAAGTTCTTAATGATGCCACAATTTTAGTATTTAAATCAGAATGCCCTACTTTCTGCCTTATGTTTTAAGCAAATCACTATTGAAATATTACAGATATTTTTTTGTAGCTCTCTTTGGATTTAGGTACTGTATTTCCTTCATATCATCACCAGATGTTGTTAACAACATCTGCACTTAGTTTAGGCTTAGATACTTTCTTTGTAATTTCCATTGTAAACAAGTGCAGTATACAATACATTTATGTTATTTTATTTCCCAAACAGTTTGGACGCAATTGTAGGCTGGAACTGAAATACATCGCTTACTTTTATCACAAAATACGAGCCCAGTTTGCATCAGAAATGCTTATTTTTCATAGTAGCTATACAAAAGCTCTTGGATGAGCTAAAAATTAAAGATGTCCTGCATGATAAGATTAATTTAAACTACAGTTTGTAAGCTACTATCAGTATGTCTGCTAACCTGCCAACCACAGACTGGCAACCTGTGCAAGTAATCTGACCGATTAACCAGCCAATATCAGGTTGTCATAACTGCCTTACACTATAAGACAAGCACAAAAATTGTAAGCCTTAATCAGCATGTTTACTAAATGTACTCAGAATCAAATAAATAAGAGCTTCCTTATTTATTTTAAATTAAATAATGACGCTCTTGAGATGGATTTTGTATAACTGTGTCATTTTTGCTCACTGTTATATCACATGAATGTCCTGGCCCATGTCCTCTGAAGATGAACGGTGAAACTGATCACATTAGTCACATCAAATATAGTAACACGAAGGAAATATTTACGCCATGACGCCTTAATACATGTTTTAATAAGTCTTACAAATTCTTGTTCAGTCTTGTTTAGTGTTTCACTTGAGGTAGAGACAGACAAATCAAGCAAAGCTGTATTAAAATTCTATCCCTTCTGCTACACGGCATTCAGATGAGAAAAAGAAAGGAATAACTGCCCAGAAAGACTGATCTCAGCTCTGCCTCATATCTTTAAAAAAAATAAATACTGAAGAAACCCAGAGAGTCAGAAGCAGCCATGCATTTTAAAGATATGTGGATGTACTTCAATGTTAACAGACATGGATGTTTAAAAGAGAAAAATACCTTGATGCACCAAGGCTGCTTCAGGCATGTGAAAAGGTGTTAAATTACACAGCTAGATAGTCATACACCATTTACTCTTGCACACACTTTTCCCACTCAATGTAGGCACATGATTCAATGGCCCTTGGAGAAATCTGACGCTAATTGATGCAATGCCTAAAACAAAGTCAGAGAGCACCGTCTCGTTAGCGCCATAATTCTCACTGAATATATTTTCCCACCATAAATTTTTCATCAAAGATATGGGGAAAAAAATATGGGATATTAAAGCAGTGTGGAACAATTGGAGCAAAAAAGCTCCACAATAAGAAGTATTTGTCTGTTTTGAGGAAAACATTGCCTTGCAGAAGGGTAAATCCCCCTTGAACTTTTTTTGTTTTTGTCACATGACAAGAACAAACTTGTGTACATTAATTTTGTGTTTTGTGATTGTATTCAGGACATCTTGAAAGGTTTTCATTTGGTCCATATTTTTCTCCATTTTTTGGGATGCTGTTCATTCTAACAGTATTTTAAACTTCTCCACAGCTTTATCTCTTATATATCATGCGTAATCTTTGATATTCATGATGCCTTTTGTTTAATAATGTTCTGAAGAAACCCAGAGAGTCAGAAGCAAACCTAAAAAAAATCTTCATATAACAGTTGCATTCTATAATGCCAAACATATCACTTTAATACCAGCGCTTTTTTATTTCTGCCTCCTTAATAAAGATTTTACTTTTCTAAAAAAAAATAATATGCTTAATCGAGTATAAATATTGTTAAACATAATTTAACCACTCATTGCAAAAATGCAACATGCTAAGATAAATCATTGTATTTAATTATGAAAAATATAAATTTTGGTGAAATTATTTATTTTGTTTAGATCCAAACGCCGAAAGCATACACCAGGGAACTCTACTCATTAGTTTACTTTCAAAGGATATTGGATACATCTAATATTATATAGAGGTATAACAATATAAATGCAAGCCATGGTATTGAGATATTTAATAGCAAAAAAAACAAAAAACATTTCCTTCTACTTTACAATTATGCTCTATTTTATGTTGGTTTATGACAAAAAATATAGTAAGGTATGTTTTTGCACAATCAAATAAATGTTTTATCATTATATTTTAAATAAGTTCCACTAAGACATAAAACTGAAACTCTATCTAGCTTCCACCTGCATGATACCAGACAAACTAGACAGACAGGATATAAGGAATGGCTAAGTTAACAGTGCTACAAAATTAGTGAATAAAGTAGAAGAGAATGTTGGAAAGTGACAGCTTGAAAGAGAATCAAGTGCAGTCCCATATAATCAGATTTTTGTTGTGCAGCTGTTTCCTCTGCTTCACTGCTCCAACCTCCCCTCTCATTAAAAAAAAGCTTATAATTACCACAGAACAAGCTGTAATCCTGGTCACTCCATCTCCATTTTTTCAACTGATAGGCTCCTCTCCTATCAGCTAGAGTATTCAGGTAACCATATCTAAGTCCCAAGTGCCTGAGATCCAGAAGGGATTGTTGCCCAGAAAGGGAGCCATCACTGTGAGCAAAGAGGAGCAGCATGACAGCGTCAGGATTAATTTTTGAGGAGGCCTGCTTGCTGAGGCTGGCAGATAACATGGGTCAGTAGTCTCAGAGACACCTGGACCCTGAAGCAATGGGTGTCCCTCTGGAAAATATCTGTTAATGCACCGTGGGTGGTGGTGGTGGTGATGCATACAAGTACTCATGTGTATGCATGTGTTTGTGTGTGTGCGTGCACTCGCATACATGTGTGGGTGAGCTGGAGGAGGAGCTGATATTTGTTTAGCCCGAAGAGGCTATACAGAGACGACTGAAACCTGGAAAGAGTCAATATGCAGAGGGAACAAATTGTGAGCAAGAAGGGAATGGTGAAATTAAAACCCTGCTGCAAGTGATAAGTAGTTGTGATGTGAAGTCTCTTTATTTATTCAAAAGCAAGGAACTCTGTGGTTTGAACCCAGGTTCCACCATGTCGGAGCAAGACAATGTTACATGCACATACGGGAAATGAATCCCTCACTTCATTTTTTATTTAAAGAGTATGCTGTAACTTTTTATTTTATGACATTTATATTGTTACGTCAAGCCTCCTATAATTTTACATTTAGAAATGCCTTAGCAAAACTGTGTGTCAAGTGCTCAATTTGTACTTGTACACTTTGCACTTGTCGAGTTGTCCTCAACATGCACTGTCCCATGAACAAATATAAAGGTTTTCTTTTGCAAATTTATATTAAATTTATATATTTACTTTGGAATATACATATAAAAAAATAGTTGTGGTGTAGAATATATATTTAGATTAGAAAATGAAAGAGAAGTTGAAAAAAGGCTTTACAAGTAAGTAAGGGAATTAGTGGAAGCAAAGTGGAGCTGTGTTTTAAGGAGGGCTTGATATATAATTCTGTCAAGAGACAAGATCTCTGAGCACTGAAGGAGCCGTGCACTATCTGAGAGACTGCATGATAAGTTTGTTCTTTTAAAGATTATGATAGTAGATATGTAGAAGAAAGCCTGTTTAGCTCCTTTTACTGGGCACTATGGTTTCGGGCAGAAAGAGCACTAAGATAAACAACTTCCTGTATTGACTGACGAATGCCAAAGGGTTCAAACTTTAACCTCACTTTAAGAGAATAAATACTTCAGAAAGGTTTAATATGTGTCAGGAGGAGAGACTTAACTAAGAGTTACACACTTGTATTTCCCACTAAATGCAGACAAAATTAGATGATTTCTTTAAAATAATGACAAATCCTGAAATAGCACAAATGATTGGCCGAGTACCAAAGTGAATTTAAATAGAAATTATTTTAAAAGCAGTGTCTGACCCGGATGCAACAGACGGTTGATATGCTCTACAAGAAAAGAAAAAAAAAGGCATCACTGCAAGTTTCTCATCACTCAAGAGTGTCAGTATCATCCAACGCTGATGAGCAGGAAATGGAGAAGATAGAAACCAATTTGTCACTCAGTATGGTTGTTTATGTAGAAGTATACCAAGAAAGAGAATAAGTACTCTGTTTGGCAAAGACTCTATTCTGTGTGATCAAATTACACCGAGCAATATACGTTTCTCAAATATATCAGAAAACTACACAATAATTTGAGAAGTTTGTAGTGATTGCATCAAATTCTTCATGTCTCGCATGGCTTAAAAAACAAAAGCCAGCTACATGCTTTGGTTGAAACACCCTCTTTAGAACATTATGAAGAAATTCTTCCTAAGAAAATGAGATTGTGATGCTGATAAAGAGTTTTAATATCAGTTCCTCAGGACTAACACTAGTTTTTACTACACTAATTAACTTTATATATTATCATTAAGAGTTTTCATTTATATTGTCACAAGGGTAACGGTTTACAATGCGTGTTGGTAATTCTACCATATCACTTGTCTCTTAAAAATTCATTACAACATAAAATCTAAGATTTTATGGGATAGATTAACAGTTGGTAACTCATAACTGTGAAGTGTGAAAAAAATCATACATTTTAAATCAATCAAGCTGAATCAAAACTGTAGAAACACCTTTACCTGCAATAACAGCTGCAAGGGTTGTTCTCTAATGCATTTGCAGACTGTAAATTTAGTCAATTTTTAGAAAATAGCCCACTTCAGTAAACTTGGATGGAAGGAATTTGAAGACCAGTTTTTAACTTTTGTTACAGATTTTAAGTTGGATTTAGGTTTGGCCATCGGCCAGGCTACTTAACCACAAAATATACTTGGATTTAAATTATTTTATCTAATCTTTGCTTGTATGTATCTCAAACTATAAACTATTTCAACCAATTGACCAACCAACAACCAATTTCTTAACAAATTGTCAACAAATTCTCTGGCTAAAGAAATTATGCACTACTTAGTGTGTTTCATGTAAAACCCCATGAAAATACATAGAAGTGCAGGGTTGTAACATGACAAAATGGAAAAAAAGTCCTAGTGGTATTAAAACATTTGCAAGACATTGTAAGCAACAGTGGAAAAGACTGGTAATAGGTTGATGCTGAAACCTCTTCCTTTTCATTCATCAGCACAGCAGGAACACTTGTCTGGGATTCCAGATGCATCATGTTAAAGGGAAGCTAGGAAATGATGTATAAAGTTGCCTCTAAAAATAGCTGTTCAGAATTTATTCATTGAGCTTTGTACATTTTGGTCAGGATGTGATGTGTACAGGAACCTTTCCCCTGCATTTGAGAAAGGCCCAAAAATTGAACGACAAAATTAAGACAAAATCAAAGGAAATACCAGAAGCTATTGGAGTGAAAGTCAACATATTATATCAAAAAAAACAAACTAAGTGTATCATTCTCCCATTCAGTCAAATGTCGGGAGGGTATTACATGATTGAGGTTCACTGTCTTGTTACTCTTTTAGTGTTATTCAGATTTCAAAAGAAGATAGGACTCGTGAGAAAAGGGGAAAAAAAGCAATGAGGCCAGTCACATTAAATTACTCTGAGAAAAGAACAAAATCTCCAACACTGTCTTGAAATGTAATCTATTGATCTGTGGCCTGGGGCGTGCCAGGCCGCTACTAGACATTTCTCATCCTCACCTTCTTCATTACATTCTTTTTTTTTTTTCTTTCATTCACAGAGTACTGTGCAAAAGTTTCAAGTTCTATGCTATCTTGTTGTCAAAAATGGACAAAAAGGGGAGTTTAGGTAGAGTTTAAATTCAGAACAACTGTCATATAGGAGACAACAGTTTTTTCTTCAGTAACAGTATTGGTAGACCTTTACATTAGTACAGAAATCTTTTCTCTTTTAAGTGCCCATCCCCTGTCTACTAAAAGTGCAAACATGGTTTAGTTTTTAAAAGAATCTAGGATAGACGCACATAATCTAAGGAGCAATTAGAGTGGCCTACTAGTGGCCTACTATCCTAACAAGTGTGTTTTTGTATTGCGCGAACAAAACCTTTCACAACTGTTTTGCATTATTCACCAAGCAGGATATCACAAATTAAAAGCAGATGCAAACATAGCATTAATTCAGCAGATCAGAACAACTGCCACCTGCTTTAATCTCTGCCTTTCTCATGCCTCATTCTAAGGAGTTGGGTTATCTTGATCTAACTCTGTAGTTATCTATAGGTTTAGACTGCTGGAGGACAAACATCCCACTTTTTCATACGTCCTTCTTATAGTGATCTATAAAAAATTAAATGAATTGAATTTTGCATCAGGTTACAATTCTGTATTCAACCACAAACACACCAGATGCAGTCAAGTTGTCAAAAAGATTATTTTAAGATTAAAATATCATTACCTGACCTGATAAGGCTTTTCTTAATTTTGTTTTAAGAAAAATATGTCTAAAATTAGTAATTCTGCAAGGAATGCCTCTGTAAGGATTGGTGAAAAATAAATCTCGGCTGGGTTGATGTACCAAAAGACCGGTGTAAAGACTGTGGTGGAAAATTGGATCAAATGAACAGTAGAAAAATGACTACAATTCCACAATAATATAACAAACTTCATATAACAAAATAACAAAGGGTTAGATGAGCTAAAAGTAAAATATAGGTAATACCTGGCAAAATATACAGTTTTTTATCATTTAATAGGTGCAAACAGCCAACACTGAATCAAACTAATAGCACCAAGTAGCAGAGGCCTTCCCACCTAAAATAACTAACACAATGGCATAGGATGAAATAATAACATTTATTGCAGAAATCCAAAAGACTTAACCAAATTCTGCTGGAACCACAACACCAAGTAATGCCCTGGATTTATCTGACTATTAGAAGCTCAGCAAAATCTTCAAATATGACTGTCCATAGATCTGAGCCAGAAACCAGGACTTCAGATCCTATAATACCACATCAGAATGGCCAATTGGCCGTTTGACCCCGCAAACATCATGATATCAACCAAACATTAACATTGTAACAGCAGCAGAAACTCAAATTAGGCAACAAGAGCATCATAATCATTAACAATAATAAAATAAAGAAATTTTAGGAACATTTATCCAGAGAAGCATCATGCTAACCAGAGCAATATAAACATCAAATAAACCACAGCAACGTTCATACTGATTATCAGCGAAAAACAAATGACAGCAGTGATGAGTAGAAAAACCAAACAACGGAAAACACGAGCAGAGAAAAATGTTAGCTAAAACTTAACAAAAAACGCAGAGGGACAAAAGCTGTAGCTTACCGATCGTATGTGAAAGCCCTCAACCACCGTCGTCGCCATTATCAACTTTGTCACTGGCGGTTACTTTTTCTCTCTCTCCACATCAGGGAGGACCGCGCCGCAGCGCCCCCTATGGACGAGCCGCCACTGTGCACAAGAAGATGACTTACCCAACCCACTCTATTGTGCCACCAGGACAATGCACATAATTAACTTAATTTATAACCATATATTAAACAATCTGTATTAAGAAATGGTTTAAAATGGTTTTAATTGTACATATGTTTGGTTTCCAAATTATTTTAAATTTAATTTGTCAATAATAATTTTGTATCAGTGTTACCACAGCCAAACAATAAATGATTCTCCTCTAATCTTATGATCAGCAGGCACTGCCCGTCACCTAGCAACGAAAACCGAGCCCAGCTCCTCACCTAGCAACCCAAGCACAACTCTGCAAGCACGTTTGGTCAGCAGATTTTACAGTTGTATGAGCTGTACAACTAATGCTGGAAAAGACAAATGTTTTATTGTTTTCTTACCATTCAGAAGCCCCTGCCATCTGGCAAATCACTGTCCTCTTTAGAAGTTTTAACTATAAAACTTCAGCTTCCTCTTGTCACATGCCCTGATCAAGACACTTGACCCTAAGTTGTGCATATTGGTGTATAAATGTGTGTCCGAATGGATGAATGTGACTCTAGTGTAAAGTGCTTTGAGTGGTCAAAATGACTGGAAAAGAACTAAATAAGTTCAGTCTATTTACAGTGCAGCAGCTGTAAATTCTTGATGCATACATTTTGTTATCTACAAATCTTGTAAAATATTTAAATATTTGAGGTCAGTGCAATAGTATCTACTTTTGAGCTACATGTTTTCTGCCAAACCAGCAGATGATGTAGATCAAAAGTTTTCTCCAGCTCTGTATATCACACATATCAGTGCAGTAAACCTAATACCAAAGTACCGTATGTCACACCTGGCTTTTAAGAATGTTTATGCCATCTGCTGGCAATATATTGCCTTGTGATAAAGAGCCAGGAGGGCATTGGCAGAAGATGTCTTACATATAATTTAATTCTGTTGACATAAATTTTTAAGCTGGGTCATGTTGCTCATGCTTCTAAAATCATACTAAGTATTCAGGCTGATGGGAAAAGTAGGACTCCTACATCAGACTTGGATATGACATCATGGTGAGCCAACAGCATGGAATATAGCAAAATATGGAACAAGCACGCATAATCTACATCTCTAATTCAGCACTTATTGGGAGTGATCCGCAACATCATAATTCTTTAACATCGCTTTGCTCTCAGGATAAGCCAGATTTTCGACTGATCTTTTTTTACGAAAGCAAGTCTTTGTATAGAGAAATGCTTGTGACGCCGGTTATAGAAGACAGAATCTGTTTCAGCAAGCCAAACAATGCCAGCACTGGGTTTATTGTGTTCAGAAGCAACGTGGTTTTCTGATTCATGAGAATGCCTTTCTGATCTCCTGCCAGTAAACCAGAAAATCTTGGATCCCCCAATTGGAAGAGAAAATTGGAGGATAATTCGTGACTCTTTAAGGTGTGAGCATTAAGATGAAAACTTAATGCTGGTGCTGGAAATGTGATAATTCTGAATTATTGTACAAAAGAGTTTATAAATACAAATCTGTAAAAGTATCTAGTGGAAGAATAAAAATTAAGTTCCAAGCACATTTTTGAAAGAAAGAATTGTGTCAGATCGTCAATGCTTAAGTTTCTCCTTTGATGCCACACAACCATGTTATAAAACACACACCTACACACACACACACACACACACACACACACACACACACACACACACACACACACACACACACACACACACACACACAAAGATAGTTAGATGTCAGGAGCACACAAATTCATAACTTTAAAGACAAATATTCTCCAATATATGGCTTCAATGAAAAGTTAAACTGGTCGAATACTTGACAAATTGTAAAAAAAAAAATACATCCAAGAATGTGCATGGCAGTCAGTGAAGTGAATATCTGGAGTAATATGAAGATGTAAAAATGAAAATCTGGCATAAAAAACAAATAAATCTGCATGATTATTTGTGTTTTGGTTGCTCACTCTTCGGTGGTATACAGCCTGTAGTTCACATTGATAATGATTGAATATGATATATGATATATTTTCCACAAAAATAGCTGTCCTGTTCTCTACCACCTTGAACAACTGTCAGATTTTATGTTGTTGTGATTGTGACCAACATAATCTCATTAACTCACAAGTTGAAAATGCTGGTTGAGGAATGGATTTCATCCCATAGCAATGTGCTACCATGCATAAGGAGGATTTGACAGGCTTTTGCGGTTGTTTACAGTTATCACACACAACATTGAAAACCCTGTTTGTCATGTGGTTAAATTGTTAACCATTTAATTGCAAATATTTAAACAAATGTTTATAGTGTAGACTGTGAACCTCTTATGTGTCTATGTGATGAGATAATTATGTAGTTATCCATATTTAAAGGAAGTGTTAACTTCATACTTTTGAGAGTTTAGGAGGAATTAAAAATAAACAGGAACTAATGTCCATTTACTTCCTTTTACACTCCTTGAAAAAGGAAAAGATCAGTCTTATGATTTCTTTTTTAAATACTATATAATCCCATTTATAGATCATAACTGATATACAACTTCTTTGTCACACTAACATGATGGCTTCACTGTGTGACTGATTTTGTTTGTGTTTATAAGCTCATATATTTGAAATAAAACATTGGTTGATTGAGTCATTCATTCATTCATTTAATTTGTTCATTTATACATCCACAAGCTTCTGACATAAAATTTTGCTGGAACACAAAACAAAGGAGAGGGATAAAGGTGCAGTTCCCTTCATTAACCTCCCATTCCCATGTAGATTCTCAAGAAAAGATTCAGGGGTTAAAATGGTTTTGCAATATGACTCATTGACTCTGTATGACTTCAGGGTGATTTTACCACACAAAGGTAAAAACACCCTTGCCTCCCTGCATGCTATGCCAGAATCTATGGCTTCACACTTGGTGCTGAAATATCAATACCCTAACTGGGTTGTACACTGATAAATCTATAGTGGTGTCCATTGTGCTGATCTAGCAGTCATTTTTGTTGCTGTGCCATCTTTTACTGCCAACCTTCAAACAGCCTCAGCTCTGATCTTATTCTCTGAACTATCTACTATAAACATACTTTCCAAAAAATGTAAGGCCTGACTTGTTTTACTGTTTATGTTATTGTTGGGTGTAGTGTTGAAGAAAAACATAAAATTTCTCAATTAGACCAACAGATGTCTTTACTCTGACAGAGCCAACGTTGTTGTTTTAAAAGATCAAATCCCAGGGATGATGCTGCATAATGCTTTGTACTTAATCAGAATGTCCTTATCTGGTCCCAAGCATTGGGTCCTCATCAAGCATCAGTTAAGTTATTGGCATCAGCGCTCGTTATTACAGTCATGTTCAATATATGTTCTGATGAGCCTTTTTTGTCAGATTAAAAGAATGTTTTGAAGTCACTTTTTAAGCAGGTATTAAATCTCGCTTTTATTAGGCCCACATTTCTGTATTAGAAATGTATATTGTTGGTTTCATGTTAAGTTCTAATCTTACATGGCAGAAAATCATCATAATTAATAAAGAAAGGCTTAAGCAGGGGTGTCAAACTCCAGTCCTTGAGGGCCACAACTTTTAGATGTGCCTCTGCTGCACCACACCTGAATAGAATAATTAGGTTATTAGCAGGGCTCTGGAAAACTGATCTACACAAGGAGAAGGTAGTTAAGCTATTTCATTCCAGTGTTTTGTCCCTGTGGCACATCTAAAAACTGCAGGATACCGGCCCTTGAGGACTGGAGGTTGACACCTGTGGCTTAAAAGGTGGTATTATGTATTTTCAACACACCCTGACCACTTTTAACTGCATAACCATCTGTCCAGTTTGGAAAGGTTTAGACTACATTACTATCAACTAACTTTGAAACTTGCGATCATTGCTGCTGAATTGAAGACTACAATTCTACCATCACATTTTCTTGAATTTTAACCGAAGCAAATGTAGCATAAGCATCAATCACACACATTAAAGGATCACCAGACAGCTAGATGGATGCTTGGAGTGAACAGCTCTCAATATGGCTGTTCTCTAGTCTGTCCCTGCAGTCTGTAATTTATCACAGAAGGTTAAAAACACCCTTGCCTCCCTGCAGCAGTCTGCACAGTTGGGCAGATTTACTCTGCCAAACTAGCCAGACTGGACTGAAACTTGACAGCTAACTTTCACAGAAGGTGAACAAACCATCCTTGCAGTGAAAAAGGAGACAAGGACAGAGTTTGCTGAAGGTATCTAAGATTCAAAAATATAAGTGATTTGTAAAGAGTTGCCTCAGGTTAGGAAGTGTCAATGGCAATTTATGTCTCAAAGTCTAAGTCAACATCAGACTCTATTTCTTATTAATGACATCACCCCAATGTTAAAGGTTAAGCACTGAATTTTGGTAGCATGATTTATGACATTAGTTCTTTATTCTAAGTCAACAAAAAGGCTTTGTTGCAATTATACTAAAACAGGAATAATTAAAAGTATGCACACTCGAGCTCAGCAAGACCAGTTTTTACATCCTGCTTATACAACACGGTCAAAGTATATGTTTCAAAGCATCTTATGCAATAAAAGCTGAAGAGCGACAAATGTAAGAAATAAAATTTGCAGTAGTCCAAATGTCTGATAAGAAATTAAAATGCAGATCAGTCAATGCATCGGGAAATGTCCAATAAAGTGGAATTCATCTGCCAAAACAGCTGGAGAGAAACTGTGCAGTGGTGTACCTTGGGATGTTTTTGAAAGTATAGAATCCTCCTCATGCTTTTTGAATATTGAATCTTTTGGGTTTAGTGATCTAAATGTCATATTATAAGCAAAATCTCACGATGCCCAACTCATGCAGTAAGATTCAAATTCTTCAATGAATAAGTTAGATCTCCTGGAAAAATAAATTAGGTTCTACTCATTAAGCAGGTTGGCACTAATGCAGGTTGAGAGAGCATTGCCAAGCTAGTATAGAAAAGGAAGTGCATTTTGGGTAAAACCCACATATTTCAAAACATAAAACAATTTTTACTATTAAAAGTAACCAGACTAAGAAGGAGGGTATTATGTACCTTTGTCCTTTTATAATGGTTTTCCCTCAACAAAAACATACTTGGAGATTTGCTTTGGCTCTCTCATGGATGTCTCATCTATAAACCCTCGCTCATACAATGTCCCGTCTATTTCCATAATGTTCCTCCTTGGAGCTGAAATCTCCAAGCCGACGCCTTCCCCACTCAAATCCACTAGATTAGCGGCAGCTTCAGTTTCTAAGAACGGTTGTTAATGTCATCTTGGAGAACCACTGTTGTAGAGATGTGCAGAAGGTGGCGTATTGGAAAGAGTAGGAGCTTCTTAAAGAGTCAGAGGCCAACTTCAAGACTTAAAAATGCAAAATCCAATTTCTTTTAAGTTGTTTTTGATATATGCTGCATTTTTATAACAACTGAAGGTAATGTAGTTATTATGCTATAAATTGGTACTATGTATCTGGAAAACAGATAATACCCTCCACTCTTTTAATATTTTTTTAAGTGAACAAACCAACCTGAAGTGATGCTAAAATATAAGTTCCTTCCTTATTAAATCATTACCTCTGACTCTCCATGTATGTTTTTGGTAGTGGTCTACTTTGTGTCTTTAGGACCTAAAGGGCATGCTTCAGACCCATCCATTCTTTGTTCCCACCCATTTATCCCTGCAGGGTGACCAGGGGTTGGTGACTATCTCCACCAGCAATTGGGCAATAGGCAGGGTACTTGCTCTAACTGAAACCAATAATTCTGTTCTGTACAGAAGCCCCCAGTCACCTTAAAAAGGATTAACCCAACATAAAAGGGATATGTGGATATGTCAACTGTTAGTTTTAACATACTGGTATATCCAAGAAACTACCATGAAACTTGTTTTTGCATTACATTTCCAATGCTAATTCTTGCAAATTAGAGATAGAAAATCCTGTTTTAAGAAAAACCTTTGAGATGTGAGCATTTTGCATAAGCTCTCTGTGAAATCAGTTTCAGCCTTGGAGCGTAACCTCAGAAGGGAGCTGAAAAATGTCCAAGTATATTGTATATAGAAACACATGGGCTGTGCATCAACAGAGTGCTCCATCTGACCTTCCCTGCTGTTGAGCCCATTACACTTCAATTAACGACAGCATCCTGCTGCGACCAGAAGGAACAGCTGTGCAGCCCACATGGTGGTAATTCAATGAGAGCTACAGACAGGGGGACATAAAACTTGATCTACCAATCAGACACACCTACACACAAGGGGAAACAAATTTACTCTGCTGCACTATAAGCTTTTAGAGGGAAGTGTGAAAAGTATGGCACATACACTAAGATACTCCAATAGTGCACAGGATCGCATCAGAAATAATGCTGAGCTACACGGTAAGAGTAATTTAATTCCACATGCCACAAAAAACCTGATTAGTGGCTATGTGCTTACCTAATAGATCGTAACAGTTCATGTTAGCTTCACAGGGATTCTCTATCATTGTTGGAGGAATTGCTGACTATAATCTAATTATTTAACACACTCTGATCAAGCTACTTTTACCACTGTAATATGATTTATTCAGTCTGGAAATGATTCAATGAAATGCGACAGAAGGAGCATGCGGTTAGAAGAACAGATGCAAATACTGCACACAAGCAGTATTTGCATCTGCTTGCATGCAGATATAAATACTGGATAGTAAATAATATTACAGGCTTTAGGGGAGAATGGCTAGATGACTTAAATTACTTCATTAATTAAATTGATCATTAAAGCAAGGTTTAGGTGACCCCAGGAATGCAGTTGGTAGAACTGTTGACTTGCAGCAAGAAAGTACCGGGTTCAAATACGGACCTTGGTTGTTTCTGCATGAAATGTGCATGTTCTCCCTTTCAATGTATGGGTTCTGTCTGGGATCTCCAGCTTCCTCCCACAGTCAAAAAATGGTTGTCAGGCCAATTGATCCCTCTAAATTGTCTTTAGGTGTGAGTGTGTTTGTGTGCATGTGCTTGTTTGTCCTGTATGTTTCTGTGTTGCCCTGCGATGGACTGGACACCAGCCCACTGCCAAGACAAACAGGTATTTATACCAAGCATTAGCTGCCAAAGCATGTCCATGCTTGAGGTGCACCAAAGGAAAATAAACTTTCTAATTAAAAGGTTAAAAAGCATTTTTGTCTTTGTGCATCATTGTGACCAGGAAAAATATTATTACCTTTGCATTATTGGCAATATTTCATTGTGCTTAATAATTAATTTATTATTTATAGATATAAATACACAACTAATTCATCAGCAATGAGCAGTTTGGGAGTTTTCATCTGCATAGTAAAGCTACAAAGGTTAATTATTTCATAACCCTTAACAATGCCATTGCCTGTCATTAGGATAGATGTTATGAGGTATTATTGCATGATGCTTTATCAATGCGTGTAATTATTAAAATACATAGACTCAGCAAAGTATTAAACACAACTTATGAAGATTTATCACACCTGACTTTAAAGCCTATATTTTGTAATCCAAAAAGTCACCTTGAAACCTCATGCTCATTGATGCAAAGCTACACTAAATCTTGACAACGTAATTAACATGAAAAATGTGAAACAGTATGTTTGTATAGACAAGGTTTCCTCAAGCTCCTAACAATGCCCACACCTTATCTGTAGCTTCACCAGGATGCTTGGAGAGTGTAATTACACCAGCCTCCTCCAGCCTGGCACGGTGCTCCTGGCCTGATTTAATCTCACCTTGACTTGACCTCTTCAACCTGGGGTGACTGCAACATTCCCTACATGGCAACCAAGAACAATGCATTAGTTAATCAACTGATAAAAGCTCCAGATAAAAGTGTCCAGATCCCATTAGTGCTGGAAATAACTCCCCAGTCTTGGCAGTTAGTTTTACTGTTGGTAAAGATATAGTGTTGCATTCTAAAGCACAGTAGTGCTTAGGCTGTAAATGAACAATTTCCTTCTAATGCAAACTTTGCAGAATTTGTTCAGATGGCAGATTTAAAAAAAAAACTTTCTTCTTTGTTTTTCTTATCTGCTCTTTTCCTGATTATATTGCGTTCCTTTGCACAATTTGTTTCAAAGCAGAAACTTTTGGAGCTCATCTTGATGTTCTTTAAATTATTATTTAGAAAACATGATATGGAAGATTGTCCTATGTTTGTGCCCTTGCCACATCGTTTTTAGATTCATATTTAAATGCCTTATGCTAAATTTTAACATAGGTAATTTTGTTTTGTTGCTCTTTGCCAAAAAACTTGCAGCATATTTTGAAATGTACTGTCAATGTGTGTCACTCTTCAAAATGATCCTATATATTTCTAAAATGTGCATAATTTATGTACTTCCCCATGAAAATGCCCTCCTGATTCTCCAACATGTGATTGCTCGTACTGCTGTCTACTGCAGGCAATGTGCTGCCAGCTTAAAACTGGTCTATCATATTCACACTTTCACACACACTGATGCAGAACATCCCAGTTCGCAGCTTCCAAGCAAAAAAATAAATAAAATAAAAAATCCAATTACAAATCTTGGATAAGCAACAAGTTTTAAAATGAATTTAAAGCAACAAATTAATTCCAGAAAAGGTGGATGATTTAGCCTGTAAATGAAAGCTCAGAGAAAACAGGGTTTGTAGGACGCTAACAGCAGCTTGTCTCCGTCTCGTCACTGTGCCACACAGGGAAAGATACATCTCTGTCTCTTCAGGAACTGTAATGTATTCAGGACCTTCAGTGGCAGATTGTCAAGACGACTTCTTAACAACTGTCAAATTTAAATAATCACATCTGAAACAGGAAATGGAGCCTTGGATCAACACACAGCACTGCTGCACTGAATAATGCATACCTCATAAAACAATGTGGCTCAGACATGTGAGACGGAGTAGAGGAGGGCAGTGCCTGTTGTGAATTAGGTAGTAATTGAAATCTTGACAAGTAACACGGCTATCAATACAGCACACACAGGTCTAAAATACAGGCATTATAAATCAGCAGCAATAAAAATGATTTATGCAATGTTGCATTCTTCATTAGAATGTAATAAAAATTGCTAATTAAAATGAAATACTCTCAAGTTTTCGTATATAATTTTCTTTCTATAATTTCTTATAACTTTTGAGTAAAATCAAACTAAGCTACAAGCAAAACTGTGTAAGAATTGTAGATTGTAACATATTGTACAAGACATAAAACCGAATTTTAAGATGAAAAAAATTTTCTTTCTTGTGAAATGTTCTATTGAAGACTTATTACAATAAAGATTATAAGCTCTGCCCTGAATAAATCAGCTCTTTAGTGAGACTCACAATACCTGTTTCTTTTGGTCCTTATTCAGTGTGAGGAGCATTAAGGCAAAACTACACTCGTAGTACTCGGAACTACAAGTGTAGTTTTTGCAAACTATCCCACATCTGCACACATATTTTTCCTGAAAACCAACCTAATTTCACTTCATGGTTGTTTCTACACATTCACCATCAGCTTCAGCCATCCTCTGAAGAAGGAAATATCAGGACTTTTACAAGCTTATTACCAGCTTAAGGGGATGCAGAAGAGGATGTCCAGAAGCTTTGCAGGGTATGTCGTTTTCCACAATAATTTTACACTGGAAATACTGCCTGTGCATGTAAATACAGCTCTGGAAAAAATTAAGAGACCACTTTCAGTTTATCTGATTTCACTTTTTATAAGTATATTTGAGTAAAATGAACATTGTTCTTTTATTCTATGAACTACTGACAACATGGTTTGGAAATTCCAAGGAAAAATGTAGTATTTCTTTGCAGAAAATGAGAAATGGTCAAAATAACAAAAAAGGATGCAGTGCTTTCAGACCTCAAAGAAAACAAGTTTATATTGATTTAGAAACAACAATACTGATATTTTAACTCAGGGAGAGTTCAGAAATCAATATTTGGTGGAATAATTAAGAGGTTTTCATTGGGGTTCAGTGCAGTGGGCTCTTCAGTTTTTGTTCACTGACTGCTTGATGCATCCGGAAGAGCCCACATCCTTGGAGACATCATACGTGTTCTGGCTAATGTTTGTCCTTGCAGTGCTGTTTTATTCTAATGTAAGAAGGCCCTTCATTAGAAGTATCAATTTCTTACTCTGAGCTACTGTTAGGACTAGAAAGAAGGTACCAAAGGCTATGGGTACTTTCACAGTTTCACTAAAAAGTTGCAAAAGATCAAGCGGTCGTGGTTTGGTGCGACAGTAATGACATTTCCATATAAACATACAATTATAGTGAGCAGTGCTGACATTCATTAAATATGAGGCTCTCAGAGAATAGTTCTACTCTGTGTGCCTAGATTAGCTGTTTACCTCTTTATGAGTGATGTTTTTGAGCAGCTTTTAGAAGAAGAAATGAGACATGAGGATCAAAGAGTGCTTAATAATGTCTATGCTCTTTGATGTTATTTGTGAACTGATCTGAAAAGATAACATCACACTCAGTGACCCAGTCTAAATATACAGATCCAGCCACCGCACACTGCAAAAACACACCAATTGAGCTTCAATATTCCCAATTCATTTCAGTGAAGAGAATTGCCTTGCTGTCCCATTGAAGGATCCTCTTTAGCATTCTGTTTTAATATTTCAGTTAAGATGTATGAAATATTAAATCTTTCTTTCAGCTTCAAAGAAAAATCTATTCAGAAATACGCTGATAATACAGAAATTGTTCAAATGAATTAATGCATCCAGGAAAAAAAGAAGAGCTACCAGATTATTGAAAAGATTGAGGCACAAGTGGACATTGAGGCACTTTGATAGAAAGCCCTCAGGACTGTATTAGCCATTGATAACAATTAAACGAATATTTAACCTCCCACACTTCAGTCTAATTGTTGCTCTATCAACTCCTGGGTAAAAAGACACAGTATGACAAATGGACTAGCAGTGTGAGTGCTCTATCTTCTCCGCTGGATGAGGCACTTATCTGGTCGCGCTTCCCAGATAAGAGAGGGAGGAGAAAGGAAAGGCCGAAAGTGAGACTTTATTGAACATTTTGTCTCTGTGGAGAATGCCGGGAAGGCTCAGAAGCAGAGACCTCACAGTGGCGAAATCCAATCAAATATTTTGGAAGGTGACAGCTTCAATCTGTCATCGTCTAGTTACCACTCACCTTCAATTTAGAAAGCGAGCTTACAGTTAAAGAGGTTCCTGAGGAAATACTGAGCTGGTGGAAAAATAAAGAGCATCAGTAATCAAAGTAGCATCAAACCAAGTAATGTCTCTCAATTCTCTGTCTCTTTCCTTATTGTTTGAAACATTATAAATCAAATATTTTCATCATTCCTGCAAGGCAAATTGCATTCAACACAACTCTCACTTTTATTCCCTTGATGGTAACATAAAACCCGTTTTTCCTTGTAGAATATCACACAATAGTTTTGACTGGCTGGGATGTCATGTAACAGTTTTATTATCAAATAGATTCTTTTAATGTCAAAAACATTATTAAAAATCTGTTAAAATACCAAAAAGAGCCTGATTTCTGTAAATGCAATCAGAGGTTTGGGTGACTAAAACAAACACTATTTTTTCAGCAAGAAGAGAAAGGTCGAACTATGACCTGTGGGAAAACATCCACTGCGCCCAGTGCATTGCAGAAGTTTTCCTGGAAACTGCTCCTATCCATTCAACTCGAGGTTCTTCTTGGATTGTAATCCCATAACTGAACCAACAGCTCACCCACAGAGCTCATCTAGTTGTTTGAGCCATGTGTCCTATTTAAACGCTGAGACTGATCACCTCACATGTTGGATTTGAGTGTTTTTTGACTGGCTCTGCCCACTGCTTTCTGAAGAGTTGATGATTTAGTATTGTGATTATTCTTTCCCCTTTTTTTCTTTTGTTGCCATATGTTGAAATGAATGCATCCAAGAGCAGAGTTTGAATAATTGCACTAAGACTTCAAACTGGTCCTGCTATTTTCTTTACTAATTCTGATAAAGGGGTTATTTTCTTAATATTATGGCTGTAAGGTTGATCTATTTTCGTTAATGAATTATCATCCCTTCAAACAGAAGTTGTTTGTGCTTGTTCTAGTGTATGTAGTGCAGTGCTTACTGTCAAGCAGGGTTGAATCCATCCCTTCATGAGAGGATGATCCTGTCTGACTCATCTATTGGCTACTGATTCTGGAGTCCCTGGTGGTGCCCCAACTTTTTTTCTTTACTAAAAGAAACTTCAACTGTATTAATAATTTTATGACTAATAAAATAGTAATAACAATTACTAACAGTTTCATAAGACAAACATTGATGCTATCACTGTTGCATAACAGCCAAATATTGTTAAAAACAATTATGTGGAGGGATGCTTTCCCTTGCAGTTCCTCTGATTTTGAGCTGGAAATAACAGTGGAGCTGTATTATGGTTTTACTTACTGTGTCTTGCTTCTTTCTATTAAACTTCAAATGTAAGTTGAAGCTATTGTAGAGGTTTTGGATCGAGAGAAATATTATGAACAGTCTCCAAAGCAAAACTGTAGTTAGTTAAGAATATTTATCTGAATTTCAAATATTTGGCCCAGCACTGCTTTGGCTACACTCTGGATTGTCTTTTGAAATTCTGATCTCACCTACTGGCAAAACAAGGCACTATAACATTTTAAAAGTTGACTTTAACTCCAGTGTTGAAGTCATCTTGCCACTTTTACTCCTCTCTTCTGATGACGGAGCAGATCAGAGGTGAGTGAAATCACAGTGATTGCAGCAGTGGAGGTGATTGTGACTTGAGGGAGCAGTAGGCTGACACATAACCATGACAACTTTAGTCAACTAAGAGTACTTCAGTGCTGAAAGAGTAACTCCATACCCACTTGAAATAAAAACTTCTTCTGAGACAGAATAACCACGGTCACATCAAAGAAAAGGGTCACCCTTGCAGCAGCTGGAATCCCTGCTGCTCCTGTACTGGAGATGGTTGCCGTCATACACATGGTAATCATTTGGCTAAATTCCAACCTACTGCTGCTTCAGCGGGTGATGAAATCAGCAGCAACCATTTGTAAAGATGGTTAGATTCAGATGAATGTTGGTTGCAGCGTGGAGAATAAAACAAACGATTCACCATTAGGTCTCTGACATCTCACAACTTCACAGGTTGAATGGCTCTGTGGTAGAGCTGGACAAGATGAGAGCTGCTCAAACATAAAGATCAACCTCATAACAGTAAAGGCCTTATTTATCACCCAAAAATGATTAATTAGTGATACAATGACTGAAGTAAAAGCAAAATGTCGACCACTTCTGACAACTTTTCAGGCAGTATGGGAGATTATCAGCCGTGAAATTTGAGCACATGGTTTGTACTCATGAACACAAACTGTTTTTAATCAGTATATCAACAGGTGAGAAGCCCTCCTTTCTCTGTTTGTACAGCGAAAGCAGCTTCCTGATTGATACCACTACTATTATCTCTACACTTGCTACATTTGTTGCATTAAAAATAATCATAATCAATCCATGCATAATCAACCAATAAGTCAAAATACTGTGTAAACCAAATGACAAACCAGGTGGGTTTGAAGATAACATTTCGTGTGATGACATATAACAAGGCTATATATACAGTATATATATACACACACACACATATGTACATATGTGTGTATGTACACACACACACACACACACACACACATACACACACACAGGAACATGGACAAAGTCAAAGCAGGTTTTTTTTAAAAC